>APFE030067666.1:0-46525 GCA_000404065.3 Pinus taeda | reverse complement strand
CTGTGATATCATCAAACATAAATATCGACCATCTCTACCCTAGTCGATCACGTGGCCAGGTGGGGTTTGACCTTTAAGAAGAGGTCACGTTGCCAAGGCATAAGTCTTGACTTGTGTGTTGGCTATAGTGCGATGGTAATCCATGAGAGTTTTCATTAGTGATGTTGCCATTTCAACATTTTAGAAGGGATTGTTGACAAGATATTATAAAAGTGTCAGATAAATAATAGTGGGCTTCCAAATACCTTAGTCAAGCCTTTTATCTTGTAACCAAAGACATCCATGGCTTAAAAGGCGTTGTAGATCGATGAAGAAATAGACTGAAGAATTAAGGAAACAAATTGGAAAATGATTCCTTTGCTAAGGATTTATCTAACATAGAAATATCGCATAATAAATAAATAAAAAGAATCTCATATCTCTAGCTAAATACAATTTAAATGGGTAATATAGAAATCTTGAATTTGTTATATATATATATATATATATTTTCCATCGTAGATATACAAACACATATAATCATGTACTAATTGAATGGTTTTTTATGTTAATTAAACTATAACATGCAAATGAATGTTGGAATTATATATCCATGTAAGTTTATGTTCAATGTAGAGAGTGATAACCATCGCTCTAAAGGAATACATATCAAGTCACATAGCATAAGCCTATTTATAGTATCGGGTCGTGAGCTAGCAGAGACTTATGTTTGATTCTTTCGTGGTTAAAAGTCAAATTATTTTTATTTTTCATTCATATTTTCATTGTGTAAATGATTTGCAAATCTGGTGGCGATGCTGGAATCCAGCAAGATCATTTAAAGGTGCGCGAAAATGTTCTCTCAGTAGAAAATGTTCCACAGGGTTATTTTGAGTTTCTGCGGTCATTACTTATCCAAATTGAATTTCGAAAGAAGTTGAACGATCGAGATTCATAAAACAATGTAACCAAAGGGGTTTTCTGTAGTTTTAACTCTTCTTTGATTTCTAAAATCAGTTAAATTGTTTTTTAAACCCTATGAACATGTGGAAGGGGTTTTGGATACATGAAGTAAATAGATACATGTTGTAAGCATTGAGCAGGTTGAATTTTTCCTTCATTTTAAAGATTGTTTTATTTGTTTTAACTCCATTATATAGATTTATTAATTTATATTTTGTTTATTCTATTATATTAGATTATTAATAAAATTTTTATACAATTTATAATAAAAAAAAACCAAAACTAAATACGAGATTATATTTTTTTTAAAATATTATTTTATTGGTTTTAATTATGGTAGATTATATTTTTTTAAATATAATTTTATTGGTTTTAATTTGCTTATATTAAATTATAAAAGGTTTTTAAAATCAATAAGAATGTATTGGTGCGCTTTATTGAAGCTGATTCGAATTATTACTTTTCCCACTTAAATTTAATTTTTACACCTAACTTCATAACAAAAATTTAAATTAAGTTACTGATAAATATGAAAAATAAAAATGTCCATTACGAGAATTGCCACTTGGCTTAAAAAAGGAAGTCACAATGGGACACACAGTCGAGATTATCAAAATTATTTTCGAGTTGCTCTGCGGCTCTCGAAACTGAACATCAAATTAGTACAACGAACAATTTGGTTGTCCAAATATACACTGTTCTGTCCCTTTGAGGGTAGGCCAGAACAGAACCCAACTCCGAAATCTAACCTAACGATACAACTCAAATGAGGATGGGGAAACTAAATTCGTCGCATTCTTCCAACTCGTCAGTGTCGCGAGGATTACATAATGTGCTACACTCGCCCACATTTTCAGAATTACGACACTCGTCAGGTTTTGGAGGGTTACACGGTGTAGTCCTTCGATCGTGCTGCTGGGAGTTTGCAGTCCTCGAATCGTGCCGTTGTGCGTTCTTCTCTGGTATTGTCTGCAGAATCACCTGCGTTGTGACATAAAAATAAATTCAGTCTAAAGAGATCCGAGATGATAAAATAATTTGTTTGATTACTATGAGTATAAGTTTACGATGTAAGTTCAGTAAAAGTTAAAACAAACCTACCTCTACACGAATGCGAATTTTCTGGTGTCTGATTTCTCCGAAGTTCTTGAATTCCTCTTCAGCGGCCAAAATGTTTGATGACAGGTTCTCCACACTCCCATCGTCACCTGCGTGCACACAACTCTTAAATTTATATTTATATTCGGTAAGATTAAAGCCCAATATTACATATTAAATCACATTCTGCTGAAAATCTAACATCCGATGTCCAAACAAACATTTACCCAGTTTATTTACGAAACTACTACCTGTAGGATCTTGGAGCAGAGAATGCCGAGACTCATTATGTTTATAACAGCCGGGGAGTAGCGATATGCAGCAGCCCATAGAACGATTCTCCTGGGTGCAACAGCTTTCAGAATTAGAGTTTTTTAATACTGAAAAAATTTCAAGCGAAATTCCCACTTAGGTATGTTGTAACATGAATGAATGAGGCGATGGACCTCATCTATAACACACAATTTATATGCAACGTCTATGCCTTGCCAAGCCGTTACGTTAAATCGTTAGTGGCTGAGTGTGCATTCATGGTCGACAAATGACGGCGATGCGCAAGTGGTATTTTCATCCCTCCGCATTATCCTTGTTATTACTCCGCATTATTTATTCACATCCAGGTCAACGCTGGATAATTATGAGTATCCACGCGTGGTCCACAACTGACGGCATGCTCAGTTGGATTTTCAGACTGGTATCTTCCTTATCATTACTCCTCATTGTGAATCGTGGTCGACGGTGGATAATCAAGAGTCCATGCTTGATAAGTAATGGATTGGAGAAAGCCCCATAATTAATGCGGAACAAAATCATAAATAGTAAATTATTATGATAAAAAATGAAATTATATATATATTTTTTTCTAAGTAAAATTATTCTATAAAACAAAATAAAAGTACATAAAAGTACATGGAGGCTCTGGCCTCAACATCGCTAAATAGAGTTGGTCAAAAAAATATAACAGTCTAAGTGCGACTGTTTCATTGATGGGAACTAGTGATTGAAAGTAAAAAAAACCCACACAAGGTTACCCATTTTGACAATAAATACCAAACATTGCAAAAAACAATTAAGAGGAAAGTTTTTACAAAACGTGACATAACAGAAATCATCCAATCAACATAAGAAAATGCCAGCTCGCAGAAAGGCAACACCTGGTTGCCAAGTGTCAATCGTGATGGACCTCCTAGAGGTCGTCTAGGGTAGGCTCTTCCTCGATAAGACACGCATACTTGTACCACTCCTCCTCCTCTGTTGACGTGTTGCGCTGAATTCCACGAGCTGGTTGAGTGCAAGCAGCGCTACCTTCCGTTGCATGCGGGCTGAACATGTCTCCTGCTTTGCCATGAGGAGCCTTCGTGTCTCCACCTCGGCGTTCAACAACCTCCTCACTGCCAACCAGCTCCTTTCCATGCGGAGTGGCAAAGTCCTTAACCAGCTGCTACTTGCCTAGGTCTCGGGCTGTAAAGCCTTCGGTTGTGCAATGCGATTGGGCGCCGGGCGTCCCGAGCGCGCGCACGGTAGGAGGGCGAGCTGCAGTTGGGTGGCAGTCATGCGACGATATGCGACATTACTCATGCGATGATATGCGACGATATGGATGAGTGTTGGTATATATAATGCATGGAGTGTGGAGCGATTTGTATGAAGGCTGACCTACAAACGTTAGCAAGCCGACGATGATGTGTGGGTGTGTTGCGATGATGGTTGGGGCGTTGGGTGAGTCGGATGGGCAGCCAAACTTCACCCACGATTGGATATATATTGGTGGAGCGTTGCTCTCATTTGAACATCGAACAACTTCGCAAATCATATGCACTCCTCTCTTGGAGTCAAGGCTTGTGCGCAGATTTGGGGGCAGATGAGTGCATAGCTCGTGCGCTCCCTTGGTGAGTCGCACTTGGTGAATGCTCTTGGTGAAGAGGTTAACGCGTTGGGCAAGATGTGCTGACGGTCATCGTGTGGAGGTGTTGATTGTGCGATGACTTGACGAGGGTGTCTTGGTGGCTCTGGTGAGCACCCACCCATTGTGCAAGTGTGCACGAAGATGTGTCGAAGTGTTGGGTTGTGAACGGAGGTGTGTCTCGGTTGGAGGCGCCCGTGTCTGGCGACTTGGAGCTGCGCCCGAGTTGGGCAAATGACACGACAGTGCGACGGGGTGAACGAAGGTTTGGTTAGTCGTGCAGCGACCGTGTTGAGGTGCCGATGAGCTGGGCAACCGAGTTTGCCGAAGTTGTATATTTGGCTAAGTGTAAATTTGGGGTTTCCCAAGATTTAACTTGTGCATTGTCAAAATTCAAGATGATATAATATATTGTTGGGCAGACTCATATTGCAGGGAGTTGCCCCTCCCTTTATACATTGCAATTGTTGTTCTCTTTTATAATTGTTGATGATAGTGAGTGAGTGTGGGTGTTCATTGTATAAAGGTTATGCATAATAATACTTGGTTGAGAATCACAAACTAAGTACGAGAAAGTGAATTAGGCATAGTCCATGTGCACGAGTATTGTTAAAAAGAAAGTGTTCGGTGGTGCCACACCTCGCCGGCACAGTTGAAAGACCACCATAGGCTTGGGGGTGTGACACTTGGTATCAGAGCTAGTCTAAAGACTTGGATGAGTCGTGCCTTGGTGAAGGAAGTGGACTTGTTTGAGGCAGAACTTAAGGAATTGGAGATAAGGCAGGAATGTATTCGAAAGAAGTGGGAATGGCTAACTCTTGAGGAGAAGCATTCCATAGCTTTGACTTATAAGGAGAAAGCTGCAGAATGCGATGATAAGAAAGAGCAACCTGTGATAGTTGAAGATGTTGCAGACATGACCATGATGGAGGATGAACTTGAGATTGATCAAGTTGGACCAGGATCGTGTAGTTTGCAGACATGTATGGATGAGTGTACTCTCATGGAGGAACCTCATGATCATGATGATGATGATGATATAAGTACTATTGATACTCATGTTTCACTTGAGCATTTGGTAGATGGACCATGTGCAGGGAAGGGAAAAGTCAATTTGCCAATGTTGGGGAGCATCTTACCATGGATGTCTATGAGGAGACCTTGTATGGAGAAGCAAGGATTGTTGATTGTTGCAGGACTTGTTGGGGTTGTTTATGACCTTATGGTGGAAGGTATAAAGGCCCGTGACAAGGGTGGAACCTGATGATCGTTGTGGATGAATGGATCATGCTTTAGCCACTTGGCTAAGCGCCCAACATGACTCATGGACAGATTGGAGGGCACACTCTTGGGTGGACTTCTCATGGCCAAGACCAAGAGCAAGCCTTGGTGGACCTTTGGTGGAGGAGCTATTATGGAGGGACTCTTATGATGATGATATGGTTGGGTGACCGAATTCACTAGACTGAAGATTGCAGACTTGGATAAGGATGACCGATTGTTGTGATGGGTCTACCTGGTTGGACTACATGGAAACTTGGTCATGGACATCAAGTTGGAGACATGGAGCATGGCAGTCTTATGCAGGGACATTGTGTGGGAGCACTTGTAGAGGTGTCACTTATGGGCATCCAATGAGGAGTGCCAAAGCAAGGATGTTGTGCAGGTGGATTTGCTAGTGTGACATGGAGACTTATTAATTATGAGCCGATGGAGAGGTTGTGCACTCTTGTACAACAAGGCCATGGTCATGGATGGAGTTGTGAGCAGACTATGGAGCATTTCTACTACATGGAGAGCTGAGGCATCTTGCAGAGACCTTTGGGCCGAGACTTGTATGCTTGCTGAGTGTTGGTTGGGGATGACTTATGGAGCTTATGATGACATGAGATTGTTGTGACTTTTGGGGACTTCATATATGGTGGACTTGGAGGATCTGATGCATTGAGGAGCTAAGGTCAGAGACTTTGATGCAGGATGGGGTGCATACTTTCAAGTACATGCATGGGACATGGCTTGAAAGAGTGGCTTGATGTGGAGGATCGATATGAGACACTTTGAGGTGATGGAGTTACGATGATGATGATGCCTTGGTGGCAACACTTGGTCATGGGTTGAGCCGAGACTCAACTACTTTTGACACATGGGAGCTGATTGATCTATGATCATGGGCAGCACGTGGATAGATGAGACAGGTGTATACTTGTTTCTATGGCAGACTTGAGGGATGACACATTGCAGATATGATGGAGGTTGCTTCATGGGGCTGGATGTGGCACACCGAGAGTTGGGGATTGATGAGATGGTCTCTTCATATGGAGGAAGCACACATATGGATGATGTTGGGATAGATGTGGCTGATTTCATGCAGCACATTGGTATCAAACGTCATGGACAGCATGTTGCAGATGAGATGAGGACTACTCCATGGACCTGAGCATGATTTACTTATGGAGATGGATTCTTGATCGAGTTCAGGATGTGACAGGGATGTTTTGAGAAACGACTAATGGTGGCATGAGGATGTTCACTCTCATGGTTTGAGTGTGATAGTTGGACTGATCACCCGACTAGTTCAAACATGGGGTCTGGAAGTGTACAGAGATATGTTAGCATTGTGTTGGAGTATCATGGCAGTGGTCCACATAGGGATGACACATGATGAGGTTGACATGATATGTTGCAGCAGGCATGTAGCTTGAGATGGTGGGGCCATCCGTCCACGATGGAGCAGCATGTGGAGATTGTGACATGGTGGTTGGTGGACATGGATTGAGATGACTTCCGATATATGACATACCGATGGGTGAGTACCTTGGTATGGCTATCTTGGTGACGGATGGTTGCTGAGGTGAGACATGGTGGAGACGGTGGTTCTACATATGTTGCAGTGATAGTTGTCGTATGTGGAGGAGTTGACATCATGGATGATCTTGGTGGATGATAACCAGGATGGTATGTTGTGGAGAACTACAACGATTTCAGGTGGAGGAGGATGTAAGGCCTCGGTTGTGCGATGCGATCGGGCGCCGGCGACCCGAGCATGCGCATGGTTGGAGGGCGAGGTGCGGTTGGGTGGCAGTCATGCGACGATATGCGACATTACTCATGCGATGATATGCGACAATATGGAAGAGTGCTGGTATATATAACGCATGGAGTGTGGACCGATTGGTATGAAGGCAGACCTACAAACGTTAGCAAGCTGACGATGATGTGTGGGTGTGTTGCGATGATGGTTGGGGCATTGGGTGAGTCGGCTGGGTAGCCAGACTTCACCCACGGTTGGATATATATTGGTGGAGCATTGCTCTAATTTGAACATCGAACGACTTCGCAAATCATACGCACTCCTCTCTTGGAGACAAGACTTGTGCGCAAATTTGAGGGGAGATGAGCACATAGCTCATGGGCTCCCTTGGTGAGTCACACTTGGTGAATGCTCTTGGTGAAGAGGTGAATGCGTTGGGCAAGACGTGCCCAGGGTTATCGTGCAGAGGTGTTGATTGTGCGACGACTTCACGACGGTGTCTTGGTGGCTCAGGTGAGCGCCCACCCATCGTGCAAGTGTGCACGAAGATGTGTTAAAGTGTTGGGTTGTGAACGGAGGTGTGTCTCGGTTGGAGGCGCCCGTGTGTGGTGACTTGTGGGTGCGCCTGAGTTAGGAAAATGACACGATCGTGCGACGGGGTGAACGAAGGTTTCATTAGTCGTGTGGCGACCGTGTGGAGGTGCCGACGAGCAGGGCAACCGAGTTTGCCGAAGTTGTATATTTGGCTAAGTGTAAATTTGGGGTTTCTCAAGATTTAACTTGTGCATTGTAAAAATTGAAGATGATATACTATATTGTTGGTCAAACTCATATTGCAGGGAGTTGCCGCTCCCTTTATACGTTGCAATTGTTGTTCTCTTTTATAATTGCTGATGATAATGAATGAGTATGGGTGTTCATTGTATAAAGGTTATGCATAATAATACTGGATTGGGAATCACAAACTAAGTAGGAGAAAGTGAATTAGGCATCGTCCATGTGCACGTGTATTGTTAAAAAGAAAGTGTTCGGTGGTGCCGCACCTCGCCAGCACGGTTGAAAGCCCACCGTAGGCTTGGGGGCGTGACAAGGGCACTCCTGTTCCTTTGAGCGGCCCTTTGTTTCTCACCATTATTCTCTGGCGGAGCTTCCTGCTGGTCATTTTCCTCAGAGAAGGTGATGGTGACTATGGCGATGATAATAGGCCTATGAAGAGTGTTGTGGAATCGAAATTGAGTCATGTGAAGAACAGGGTGAGGGGGAAGGGGAAAATTGGCCATATGAACAGCTATGTCCCTCCTACAGGTGCCTTGGAGCTAAGCCCGTCCTCTTTTACTGCGGGTATCTGGATACCAGCGAGAGAAAGTGCTATATGGATTTGAAATGTCAGGGGAAGAGGAGCGGGAGGCAGATTCCGGGCTGGGTTGGGCATAGCAGGAGGAAGTATTCCTCCGCCATGTCTGCCTCCTCTTCTACTATGCATACGATGGCGGATGCAAGCCATGACGGAATTCGTTACAGAGCTATCAGTGGGGAAATAGGAGGAATGGCTATGTAGAGAGCAACTGCAGGAATTCTGAGCAGGAGTCAGATTGCAGTGCATGGTTTGGGAGAAATCATACCCATTTCCCATGTCCATGCAGCTGAGCAGCCAATAGCGGCTTCCATTGATGGTGCAAGAGGTAGGTTCTGCTGCCTCAGGAGGGCAAATGCTATGGAGGAGAGGAGGAAGGATTGTGTTATGGTCTTTGGAGGCCATTGCCTTGAGCTTGATGGAGAATTCTAGATTGGAGCACCCAATTAATGGTGCCTACAAGCTGCCATGAATTCCCTTCATTCTTGCTTGGGAGGGGACGCGAGCAGCCATGTGGCCAGTCCTCCCGCCCCCCTTCCATCTAATCACTATTAATGTCATGGTTATCACCCACATCCAGGTAATGAAATTATATTATCATTGATTCATAATAATAATTATTATTTTAATATTTTAATATTTATTAAATAATCATATTATATACTAATCTGTCAATATTAATGTCACATATGAAAACAATTTACATGATCTGTACCTTTACAAAAGCTAGTGATTCTATTCTAACTTCTCCTATCTTTATCAACTTATGTATTATTATTATTAGGATAATATTATTTAATATGACTAATTAATCTCAAAGAATATTATTATTATTTAAATAAATTATTTTCAAATATTAATATATTTAAATAAAATTATTTCAAATAAAATTATATTATTGAAATAAATTACTTTTTAATAAAGGGTATATTTGAAGTAGCTCAATTCATAATACCTGTGGAAATGAAGTCTGACTAAACTGGAAGTATTGAGTTTAAATCTTGTGCTATTCCTGAATTGGGATGAAAAGTTGGACATGAAGATATAATCCAAAATTGAAAAAAGTTAGAAAGGAATTGTTATTGCTCAGAATCCAGACAAAAATATTTCAAAAAATCTTGCAATGGCAGTGTTTGAATCATATTTTCAATAATAAGTTTTATCAAAATCTTACCCAAAATTCAATAATTTTCAAATAAAAAACAATACCACAAAAAATTACAAGATTTTATCATAAAATAATAAATACTTTTCATCTGATTCCAACATCTCTAACTTTATTGATATTATAATTAAAATTACTAATATAAATTAATTAAATGGCAACAACAGTAATATTATTTAAAGAAATTATTTTTAAAACAAATTATATTATCGAATTAAACTACTTTCTAAAAAATACGCAATTTTAGTTATAACATAAATGTCTTTCGATTAAAATCCGCTGAGGTTTAAACTAATCTCTTAACCTACACAATTCTATTATAAAAGCTAAAATGATTCTTAACCTACACAATTTTATTATAAAAGCTAAAATGATTCACATAATATTATTGTAGAATAATAAATATTCTCATTAAAAAATAATAAACACTTTCCGTTCCCTTAAAAAATAATAATTTTCATTTTAATCGGTAAAGTAAAACCTATTTTATTATAAATATAAAAACTTACAATAATAATTTAAAAAAATAAATAGTTTTCAATTATAATGGGTCAAAAGATTAACATATTTTTATTATAAATAATTTTATTTGGTCTAAACATGACAAGTACTACATAGTAGGTAGTACTTATGTTAATTTAAGTGTAATTGAATTAAAGTAAAAAGTTGTCTTGATTATGACAATCAATTGATAATTACTAAGATAACCCATAAACATGTGAATTTAAGGGTTTATATTAGATCCACTGCATATGCTTTTCTTAATCTTGGTATCAAACTTGTGTACAACAATAAGCAAAAGTATTATAAAAATGGATATGGTGTGTTACTACTACCCTTGCCTAGATAAGATTCCCTTATATATATATATATATAAGGGTGTTAGGGATTATGCAAGAACTCATGTTTTCTTATATTTTAGATAAATTTGAGTTAAAAAAATATAAATTATTAAAATTTAATTAATAAATATATAATTTAAAGCCCTAATTAAGATTTACAAAAATTTTTATCGAATAAATTAATCTTTTAATTTTATATTAATTTATCATTATTTTAAATATTAATGGAAAAAAAATTAACTATTTAATTTATAAATCTGTAATTTCAATAAAAAGTTTTATTCAAAATTGCCCCAAAATGTGCTTGTTCATAAAATTAGAGATACTCATTATGCCCCCTAGAAAAGTGGGATAACTATTTTAAGAATTTTTATGACTCTCTCGACACCATTGGCACCATGACACCATCTTAAACACTCCTATTAAGGTTGATATTGTTTCTCTAGAAGACGTTGAGTTTGGGATTAATAAGCTTGTTAATGGCAAAGGGAAAAATATCGAAGGTTACTAAATGAGATCTTTAAAATGTGAAAATCTATCCTCATTCCTCATCTCCACAAGGTTTTCAATTTGGTTGTAAAACATGGCTTCCCTAAGCTTTGGACGTAAACTATTATCCTAAGAAATGGGGACAAAAGCATTCCCTCTAACTATAGGACCATTATCATTAGCCACATCCTAGACAAGCGTTATGGGCTCATTCTAGAAAATAATCTTAGCCTTTGGATTGAGAACTAGGGTAAAAGATCTAAAGGGCATTCTGGTTTTAGGAGACATCACTCGACCATCGACCACCTTGTCACCCTTAGGAAGATCGCGGAGAAATGTTGCAATAGTAAAATTGATACCTTTTTCTATTTTGTGGACTTTAGAAAAGCTTTCGACATTGTCCCCCGATATAAGTTGTGGGAGAGGCTTGAAGAGGTAATGGTTCCTCCTGAACTGAGGATTGTTTTGATCCGCCTCTACGAGACTATCATTACCAAGCTTAAGACCAATGAAGGGTGGTCTAAAGATATTAAATGTAATATCGGGATTAAACAAGGTTGTCCCCTTTCCCCTACCCTTTTTGGTATTTGCATCGATAAACTAGAGAAGTAGCTGGAAACTATGGGCTGCAAAGGCAGCAAGCTCACAGGTTTTATCATTACGCTTCTCCTTTATGTTGATGATATCATTCTTATGGAGCCACGATGACCTAGACAAGTAGCTTAAGACACTTCATATCTACTACTCCAAGATGGGTATGATAGTTAATGTTGACAAGACTAAAGTCATGATAATTAAATTGAAAAAGATCACCCGTGATAGTTTCATCTATCATAGCCATTGTCTTGAGCAGGTTTCTTCTTATAAATATTTGGGCATTCACTTTCCTCATCATCTCAATTGGATTTATAGCATCGAGAAAAAAATTATTGAAGGCTGGAAAGCATATTATGAGCTTGAAAACAATTGTAAGTTAGTTGATCTTTACATTTGGAGTAAAAAATGGTTACTCTTTGAGACTCTCATCACCCCTTTTATCTTATACAGATGTGAAGTTTGGGGGTGCACTATATCTAGGGGGTCATGGAGAAAGATTGAGATGATCCAAAGGAAATTCATCACCTATATCCTCAAAATCAAGGGAAATACTCCCTATCCTATCCTCTTGATCCATGCTAGCATGTCCCACATTGAAAGTGTGACCATGTTTAGATATCTCATGTACAAAAACCAGCTTCACAATATGGAATGCAAGAGGCTCCCAAAAATTGCTTCTAACTTTAGTCAAAACACACACCCATGCCTTAAGCGTTGGTGGCATTAGGATGCTCAATCTTGGCTCAACCTTTGGAGATTAAGGAGGAGATCATCATGGGAAGCAAGGACAATATCAAAAATACTATTACCTCTAGTTTTAAGGACAAGATGTGGGATTCTAACCAGTTTGAGGGTAAAAGGACGCTAAGGGACTATAAGGAGGTGATCAATCTCAATTGCAATAATCAGAATTATCTCTCTATTTTGAATAGCACCAAGAAGCAAATGAACACCGCTAGGATTAGAACTAACTCTCATGACCTTCGGAGTGAGACTAGGCGGTGGTCTACTCCCAAGGCTTCCTGGGATGATAGAATTTGCTAGATTTGGGATACTAAGAAGGTGGAAGATGAAAAACACTTCCTTTCAGATTACCCCACTCTTACCCCCATCCACTCCCAATTCCCTATCATCAATCACACCTCCAATCTTCTTGACTTATTAGCCAAACCAACTATAGCGATCTTGGAACGTTTATTTCCGTGCTCTTTGATCACAAAAAAAAGATTTCGAAGAATGACAATTAGACTCTCGTTTCTTGAGGTGTTATAGACCACATTTGTCTTAGTGGACCTTAATCGTCATCATATATATTTTTTTATTTCAAATTTATCATAAAGTAAATAATTACTAGCAAAACAATTGTAGGAGAGATTGTAATTTTTTTATGCTTAATACACATTTTTGAATGCATAAATAGATTCAACATCTCAAAAAATTGTTGGGAGCTCGAATTCTACTCTTTAAACAACTTAAAATCAATTTTAATTTCCTTTTTGTCAGTTTTATATTAAAATTAACTAAAAAAAATGTCATAAAAATGTGATTTCCCCTTTAAATTAGACCAACCCATTTTTTATATAAAATTAAATTAAACCTTCAATTCAAAGTTCATATAAAATATTATATATAAGATTATGATTAGATATTACTAGGACATCTATAATTTTTAGTTAAAATTTAAGTAATGAATTATTAGAGAATTAGTTGATTTTTTTATTATAAAAATATTATATATCTTTTCATAATTAAGAACAATATTTCAATAATAAAAACTTGTTATTTGCTTCAAAATATAAGGAAATAAAATTAAAACCTAAAAAAATTAATTTCATCATATTACATATCACTTTTATACAAATTAATAATTCATTTTTATGAATCAAAAATATTTAAATTATAATTCATTTTACAATTACAATTAAAAATAAAAATATATTAATTACTCCAAAAAAAAAATATAATAATTATAAAACCAAGAAGAATATAGGTTGTTCCTCACGCTGAGCCTGAAGTTAACTAAGGTCAGGTCTGATCTGAGCTTGTTATTTTGTATTGGTCTTGAAAAGAATATGTCTTCGTTTGAACCCTGCCCTTACCAGAGTTGTTGTTAGACCTTTACCTGAGTGCTTTACGTAGACCTTGTTGTATCTCTTGGAGTGGCAAAGAAAGAGAGAGCGGTAACCGGGGTTCGGGGATCTCCCTGAAAATTCTCCCTATCCTCCATACCTACACGCCCATATATAATGAAATAGGGGGCCCGGCGGGTAACATGCACCAGCATCATAAGTGGAATGGTTCGACCCAGCCTTAGTCGTACCATGGCTGGATCCCTGCAGTTCTTTCTCTGAAGCACCAGCGAGGATAGAAAGTGACTCTAATGGCATATAATGATGTACCTATATAATATATCGAAGGTTAGCCGGGATCAAACTTTTTGAGAAAAGTGCCTTTCCTTGTCCCAGGGTTTCATAATAGTAGGCTTTTTGATATTACACATATTTTTTACCATGGTGCAGAACGGTGCTCGAACGGGTCGCGGAAGTGTATTGGTGTTTCGAGACTTGGTTAGTCAGACCGGCTATACCACCTCTGGTCATCGTAGTTTGTTGGCTTAGAAAAACAATCAGTGGTTAGGACAAATCGTATTTCAAAGGTGGCTTTATATTCTTTAAGTCGAGTGGGCGGATGATTTTTCTCCTCGACCTCATCTGTCAGCGATAACGTCAGTAATGTCCATTCTTGCTCCACCAACTCTATGTTGAAATAATAATTTCAACTGCAGAATTATTTTTCCTTGCGATGCGATGAGATCGCAGATCGAAAATCGCATGGTTGCTTGGAACCTCCGTCTGTTCACTTGATTTCTCCGATTGCGATGTTGCGATGCGATCCGATCGCATATCGTAGATCGCACCCATTTGTTACATGGATTCCCCTGTTCCACAACAAATGCGATTTCGCGATGCAATCAAATCACAAATCACAAATCGCAAATCACAAAGTTAAATGGTTGAAGTACAAGGCTGCAAAATGAAATTGACGTGAAGTAAAAGCTTCATTTTTGACCGCCGTTTTTGTCAATAAAACAGTAAATGAAATTTACTGTGGGTTGGGAAGTTTTGGTAAAGATTTTAATTTTGTTTTAGTAGGAGTATGGTCACAAGTAAAAGCTGGTAAAACCATTTAATTTTATTGTTTTTCTTTTACGGAAGCATGGAAAGAGAAAACGGATGTATGTTTTTTTTGTTATCATATATATATGTAATGTTTGTTTGTTGACAATTGAAAATTGTAAAGAGAGGCACAATAGTGCGTATGTATAGTTTTGAGAGTGCAAAAGGAAAAACTTTCCACAGCGAATGTAAGAAAAATAGGCACAGCAGTGCGAAGTAAGAAACGAGCATGCAACAGCATGAATGTAATTTTTGTAATTGAAGTTTGTTTTTACAACAACAATGTAAAAGAGATCTTGACACACAATAGTGTAAAATCTCAGGAGGAGACAGAGTATTGTTTTTGAAATGTTATTGGTGAATCCCTCTGAGTGAAAGAGGATGAATTTTGTATCAGTCTTTTATTAATAAATACGAAGTGTTTTTATGTGTGAGGAAAAATTATGTCTGCTCAGAAATTTTAAAGCTTCCCTGTGCCAAAATCCTATGGAGAGAAAAACAGAGCATTGTCTCTGTGTGTAGTTTATGTTTTGTTTTTCGGATTTTACTAGAAAAATCCCAGCAGTGGTATCAGAGTTGACCAGGCTCTTTGAAGGTGTCAAAAAAGCTGACGGAAGGAGTTTCTTGCTGCAGCAACCTCTCCAGCAGAGTGAAGAGTCAGTCAAAAATCCAATGTATTTCTCAAGCTAATTTTCTGTGTTGCTGATTGAAGAAACAATCAGTTATTTTAAATACATAGTCAGGTATTTGAAGTATAGTTAAGAATGGCAAGGTCAAAGAAGAAAGTCACCAATCCTGCTAAAAATGTTTCTCCCTCTACTACTAAAAGAGAAGATAATCAACTTGAAATCTTTCTATTTGAGGCTCCAAGGTTCAATGGGAACTTTGATATATGGGAAATAAAAATGAGGACTTTCTTAAAGTCGGAAGGGATTGAAATTTGGGAATTAGTGAGTGATGATAGTAAGATGGATGGAGAATCCAAGGAGTACAATGCAAAAGCAGCAAAGACAATCTTGGATGGGTTGCCTGATTCTGTAAAGAAGAATCTAGGAAAATATTCATCAACAAAGGATATATGGGATAGACTTCATGACCTTGATGCAAAGGGAGCACTGACCATGACCATCAGTCAAGAAGGAAATTCTGAACCCCTCATAGAAGTTGAAAGTGAGAAGGTTGACCTTATCAAACTTCAAGTATAAGAAAGGGATGAAGAGCTCGCCAAGCTTAAGAAGGAACTTGATTAAAGCAAAAGGAAGCATCATGAAGAAGTCATATCCATGACAAATCAGTTGAATAAAGCAAAGAAGCAGGAAGATTCCTTGTTAAGTCAACTTGAACAAAGGCACAAGAGAGTGAACAAACTTGTAGAAGAGATTGGACAGTACAAGGTAGAGGTCTCCTCTCTTAAGTCTGAATTACAAGAAGTCAGGAAGCAGGCACAAGGAGCTGAAAAGAAAATGGAGAGCAGTCAAGCAAATAATGAAGAAATCTCCAAAATAAAGTCAGATGTCATCTCCCTTAAAATAGTGGCAGCTGAAGCTGCTCGTAGTAGGGAACAAATTGAGGAACAACTTGCTAAGAAAAATAATGAGTGTGAAAGATTAGAAGAAGAGATTGTCCTCCTCAGGAAAAAGGTTGAAGGGATGAATAAAATCATGAAGAGATCTCAAGCCTTGGATGATATGCTCAGCTATCATAGATGTGCATCTGATAAATTAGGAGGGTATGTAGGTGAACCCTCAAACAAGAACGGAAATGCTTTAGGCAAAGGAGATGTGAAGAAGGAAGAAAGAAATGGTGATGCTCCTAGTTCCAGCAAAGGCAAGGAGAAAAACCAAGGATACAATAGAAGAAATCCTACTCCAAGTAGAAAACCAGCTCTAGAAAGAAATGTAGATGATGTCAAAGGGACAAGAGGGAATCGTTATCATCAAAGGATATCAAGACAAAAAAGCTTCAGAAGTACATCAAGAAAACCACCATCTACCAGGTACCAAAGTTCATTTTTTGGTTACTATTGTTCTTGTTCAAAATTTGGTCATATGGCAAAAGACTGTAGATCATTTCATAGAGATAGATGTTATGGTCTCTGACAACCTCCAAGAAACAATTTTACAAGAAGAAATCATGAAATTCTATTCATGAACAATGTAGAATGTTTCAAGTGCCATAACATTGGGCATATGGCACATGATTGTAACTTAGCATGGGCTCTTACATAAGCTAGACCCATGCAAAAGAAGAAAGTTACACAAGTATGGAGAAGGAAGGAAATACAGTCTGAAAGTCCCTTGAGCTCCCCAGCAAATCTAAGTTTCTTTTAAGAAGACTCTGCCAAAAGGAGACGATGCATATAGTTAAGGCGAGCCTGTAATTCTTGATCATTATTGTTGAACTATATTAACAGTCATTATTTGATGAAGACCTTCTTAAAGGGGAGTGTTGGAATATTAATTCCAACTGCAGGGACAAAAAACAAATGTTACGTGGAGTAAAAGTTTGGTTGACCAGCGTTTCAAAAAAAAAAAAATTAAATGAAGTTCAATGGGTTTCGTAAATTGTTGGTGAACATTTAATTTTAATATTTTGTATTTGGTCACGGGAGTATGGCTCAAAATAAAAATAAAAAAATGTCATTTTTTTTATGTATTGTGACCAATGTAGCTGCATGAAAAAAAAGGGGGTTTTCCCCTTGAGTAAAAAAAATGGAATTCACAGCCATGCATGAAATTTTTTTGTTAAGAGTGTTTATTTTATGCACAGTAGTGCAGAGGTGAAGCAGCATTGAGCATGTGGAAGCAAAAGCCATGAAGGTATGTATTTGTAATGGTTGTTAAATGAATTATATGCATTGTAATGCAAAACAAGGAGATCCGAACATCAGTGCGAAGGCAGAACAAAAGGCAAGATATGAAAAGTGAAATGGTTCGCAACAGTGAATAAAAACCCAGGGGAGCACAACAATGTGATAGGAAGAAAGACTTGTGGCAGCTAATGAAAGTTTGGAATCCCTTTTTACAGGTGCTTATAGTTTGTTGAAATGAATGGGAAAGAAAAAATATTTTTTTTGTAAGGTTTTGTTAAGAGGAAAGAAAACCGCAGCAGCATGATGATGTTTGGTTGTTGGCTGGTGGGAAAGGATTCTTGTGGGAACAAATGAAAGTTTGGAATCCCTTTTTACAGGTGCTTATATTTTGTTGAAATGAATGGAAAAGAAAAATTAATTTTTTTGTAAGGTTTTGTTAAGATGAAAAAAAACCGCAGCAGCATGATGATGTTTGGTTGTTCGCTGGTGGGAAAGGATAGGAATGTGCAGCAGCGAAAATCTCATAATTTTTGTTGGTGAAGATATGCAAGTAATGTGAAGGAAGTGAAGAATGCAACAGCCTGAGGAGAGTAAATGAATCGGGAAGACTTTTATAGCAGTAAAAGTAATTTTTTTTCCTTTCACACAGCAGTGAAAAAGAGTTATGTAAATTTTGTTCTGTTGGGAGATTGAAATGCAGTGTGAATGTAATCAGGTTGTATGTAAGAAAATTTTTATTTTACACAACAGTGTAAAATTATTTGTAAAAGAAGAAGAGTAATATTTTTGCTGTTTTGGAACTGCATCTAAAGCAGTGTCTGGTTGTGATCCCTCTACGAGAGGAAGTGAAGTTTTGGTGAATCCCTCTGTTAAAGAGGAAGGTGCTTTTCAGCACAGTCTATTGGTGAATCCCTCTGTCAAGAGGAGGATGCTTTTCAGCATAGACTGGTGAATCCCTCTGGTTTAGAGGAAGATGCTCTTCAGCATAATCTCTGGTGAATCC
The DNA here is from genome assembly GCA_000404065.3 of Pinus taeda. Taxonomy (NCBI): domain Eukaryota; kingdom Viridiplantae; phylum Streptophyta; class Pinopsida; order Pinales; family Pinaceae; genus Pinus; species Pinus taeda. Next base: position 28,113 of record APFE030067666.1, on the reverse strand, counting down.
CTCTGTGTTAGGAAGACTCTTTCATTGTCTGTGGAACTACATCTAAAGTAGTGTTGGTGAATCCCTCTGTTAAGAGGAAGACTCTTTTGTAACAGCAGCATGTCAAGTGATTTGAATGAGAAGAATGTTAAAGAGCTTAGGCCAAGAGCAGGAAAAAGCAATAGTGATTTTTTGTGACAATAGCTCAGCTATTGCATTATCCAAGAATTCCATGTTTCATAAGAGAACGAAACACATTGACAGAAGATTTCACTACATCAGGGAATTGGTAAGCAATGGAGAAATTGTCTTAGAACATTGCGGGACTCAGGAACAGGTTGCAGACATTTTGACAAAGCCATTGGATCAGAAAAGCTTCGAATTTGAGGAAGTGTCTAGGTATGACTGAATTCTTAGCAGTTGAAATTAAAGGGGAGTGTTGAAATAATAATTTCAACTGCAGAATTATTTTTCCTTGCGATGCGAATAGATCGCAGATCGCAAAATGCATGCTTGCTTGGAGCCTCCGTCTGTTCACTTGATTTCTGCGATTGCGATGTTGCGATGCGATCCGTTTGCATATCGCAGATCTCACCCATTTGTTACATGGATTCCCCTATTCCACAACAAATGCGATTTCACGATGCGATCAAATCACAAATCGCAAATAGCAAATCACAAAGTTAAATGGTTGAAGTACAAGGCTGCAAAATGAAATTGGCGTGAAGTAAAAGCTTCATTTTTGACCGTCGTTTTTGTCGGTAAAACAGTAAATGAAATTTACTGTGGGTTGGTAACTTTTGGTAAAGATTTTAATTTTGTTTCAGCAGGAGTATGGGCACAAGTAAAAGCTGGTAAAACCATTTAATTTTATTGTTTTTCTTTTACGGAAGAATCGCAAGAGAAAACGGATGTATGTTTTTTTTGTTATCATACATATATGTAATGTTTGTTTGTTGACAATTGAAAACTGTAAAAAGAGGCACAAGAGTGTGTATGTATAGTTTTGAGAGTGCAAAAGGAAAAACTCGCCGCAGTGAATGTACAAAAAATAGGCACAACAGTGCGAAGTAAGAAATGAGCATGCAACAACATGAATTTAATTTTTGTAATTCAAGTCTGTTTTTACAGTAGCAATGTAAAAGAGATCTTTACACACAGCAGTGTAAAATCTCAGGAGGAGACAAAGTATTTTTTTTGAAATGTTATTGGTGAATCCCTTTGAGTGAAAGACGATGAATTTTGTATTAGTCTTTTATTAATAAATAGGAAGTGTTTTTATGTGTGAGGAAAAACTCTGTCTGCTCAGAAATTTTAAAGCTTCCCTGTGCCAAAATACTGTGGAGAGAAAAACAGAGCATTGTCTTTGTGTGTAGTTTATGTTTTGTTTTTGGGATTTTACCAGAAAATCCCCAACACTCTAGGTAAGGCCAGTTGAAGGTAGAGCTTCCGACAGAAGAAAATGACTAGAGAAATTCATGTGAGAAGTCAATTCTATTTACTTGCAGAGGGAGGAGATCTGTAGCCCTATTCCTAGAATCATGTAGTTAGTTAGGAGGGTATCTCTTAGAAGCCAAGGATGCCATGGGTAGGATCGTTGGATGAGAATGGAACCTGGGAATCGGGATTGGGATGGGTTGATGGATGAGCCCGATCTACGTCTAGGTCTGGAGAAGCTGAAGAAACTGCTAGATCCACTAGTTCAAGGTTAACACGTAATGATGTTGCCAATCCACTGGTTCAAGGTCAACAAGTAATGATGTTGCCGGTTCAATAGGTACTGCTTGAGCTACTAGATTGACTATTGTACTAGTGTCGCTGATGTTGTATTAGCTGGGTCATATTATAATTATATATATTTACTTTTACACAATAACAAATCTTTTTTACTAATTAATAATACTTAAATTATAATTAATTTTATAATTAAAATAAAAAAAAATATATTAATTACTCAATAAAAAATAATAATCATATTATAATTACATATATTCATTTGTTGAGTGAAAATATAATGATAAAAAAAAATGTTAACAAGCTCTGGTATATCCAAATAACAAAAAGTTCAATCTTACGAACTTATTTCATCCATCAAAACAAAAAAATAAAAATAAAAATTACACTTACAATTACAATATCAAAATATGTAAATATTAAAAATATTATTATAAAAGATTTATTGCATGACATATTCCGTCTCCTTAAACTTCTACACGAAGACACTCTATGGTATAGTCTCAGTGGGTCGTATATGTATTACGCATGACTATTTTTCAGGTGCTTGATAATTTATATTTCCAAACAGAAAATGGAGATGTAATTATCTTGATGGGCCTTTTCTTGTGTTATATCACAAGGAATTCTATGTATTTTACAATAATATATAAAAAAATTTTACATATCATCAAAATCTTGTCATGTTAGATTTATTTTAGCCAGTGTTGAATTTTCACACTTATCTCGTTGAGAATCGATTACATCGCCACTCTAGAAACCACCCTCGAACTATTTAAAAAAATAATGATAATGGTTGTGGTGTAACTTAAGAACCTAACATATAATACATATGTAAGTGTGTACTTATCAAAATAAAATTGAAATAAATAAATTAATAAAACTCAAATTTATAATTTTGAATTATGGTGAAAGCTGTCAAAATAAACTAATAACAATTCAAAAAAAACTCAATAAATACACAAATATAATATTAAAGTGAAAAGAAATAATAAATACACAAATATAATATTAAATAAAATGAAAAAATAATAAATACACAAAGTAATATTAAAATTGAAAAAAAAACAACTCAAACAAAAAAAAATTGGATAAGTACACAAATATAATATTAAAATGAAAGAAAATAATAAGTACACAAATATAATTAAAATGAAAGAAAATAATAAATACACCAATATAATATTAAAATGGAAAGAATAATTAATACACAAATGTAATATTAAAATGAAAAAAAAATATTAGATATATATAGCAATTTGTTTATGGATAACAACTCTTTGCCAAATTAGGCCTACATCGGCGACGGGTCGGGTTTTTTGGTAGCCTGAATGAGTTCTAGAACCCAAAAATCGAACCATTAAAAAACAAGGTCTCTCTACATTTAGGCATTTCGTAATAGATGTCGCTAAGATAGGTTGGGCACTTTTTCCAAACGATCGTAGTTCTCCTCCCCTGGAATACCCTCTGTCATATCCCTCTACACATTAACATTACATAAAAAATAAATAAAAAATTATTTACCTATGTATCTATACGATAACACCATCATGTAATTTGATTAATGCATTAACTGATATGTTGATTAATGCAATAACCCGGCATATATATCTATTGGCGGAAGCATGACGTTGATTGTCCTTGGTCATTTATACAATATGTAATTATATCAGTTTGGCGGCATTTCTATGTGTTTTGCGTGAGACAGCTGGCTCCTCGGTCCACGCCCTCGATCCGCTCCACTGATATTTTGGGTGTGGTAGCTGTAGAATTTAATGTTACAGCTCCGCTACATCTTCCTCGGGATTTCCATAGTAACAGACGATCAGGATGAAATCCAGTGATCGGACGGTGCAGGGTTGAGGCGCCATGGGTGGTAAGGTACTTAGGGTTTCATTCATGTGGGTTTGTATCATTTGCACGCTGCTCCGGTTCCGTAGAGCAGCTCCTTCCTCCGGCGTCGCCTCCACACCAGGGTGCCATAAGCATAGGTTACCCTGGCTCATCTCTTCAGTGCCTTCGAGTATGTTACAGCGATAGGATCCGTTGACGATAGAGCCTTTACTGTTTCCCACCCTGAACTTTCATCTGGCCGACAGGTAATATGCATCTCCTTAACCTTGTTCTGTGCTGGTTCTCTTTTCTACTGTAATTTGTGATTACGGCTAACTACCCTCGTTCAATGCTGGCTGGAACAGGGTAACGGTTCGTTGAGGTCACGGTGACGAGGATGGTGCAGGGTTTCTGCCGTCATGTTCCTCTACAGGTAAGAGTTCTACCGCCCGAAAGATTTATCGATTGCCCAATATCGGAGTCCGACTCATTATTGTTCTTCCTCTGTCAGGGTTTATGTCGATTCTGTTGTAGCTTGGTGTAATGACTCCTCTTCGGCCGGAGCCTCTCTTCTTGTTTAATGTTATCATTTGTCCTGAGGGTTAATCCCAGGTTGTCGAATGGTGTAGCTTGTTCTTTTTAAATAGGGTTACATTTGTTTACAGCCTTCCTCTGAAACTGTTTAAGGAATTCAGATCTATGGGGTCGAGTTCAACACTCGATTAGACTCTGCTCTTTGTTTGTAATTATTCGATGCTCAGTACGATTTGTTATGTAATGAACTCGGTATCATTTCGCTACAGTTTAATGCATTATGAATTTCTGGGTTTGTCCCAAATTGCACGAACAAGTCATCGATTTGTTACTGTACTTAATACATTATTACTGTTTTGACATGTTGATGTTCTAATAGTAAGCGGTGTTGCTTCCTACGAGCCACCGAGTCTTTTCATAATTACATACGCGTTAATTATTTGGTTTTAAAAGGTGCTCTGTTGTTTTTGTTGACGGCCCTACTCCCTCAAGGCCTGTCGTCCCTCTCATGATTTACTGTTATATATATATGTTGACATTTATGGAAATGCATGTTATTGTTTGATGATGGCTTGCTCCTATACGAGCTACCGATATTTCTTCAAGATTCTGATATGTATATGCATTGTTATTTAGGGGAAAGCCTGTTACGACTCAATGATGATCCCGCTTCCACGTGGGTAATCAACTTCCTCATCTTTAGATGATGTTGAACTGTTGAGCGCTCAGGCCCTAATTTTTCAGTATTGATCTCCTCGCTTTATCGTTTAATGAGTTTACTTACAGAGCGGCTAATATGATTCACTGGTTTAACTAATTCCTTTCTCGGCGCCATACTGTAGCTCCATGCTACCAGGTGGTACCCACCTGTGTATTCCGCCAACCACTTATTTCTAAAGTTGGTATAGTTGGACGGTTGTCTCGACAATGTTTACATTATGATTTTGTTACTGTGTATGATTCTTGCATCATATATCTAAACTTTTGGTTTCCGAGAGGGTTTGTGTTGTCATTCTGACCTGGAACTATATATTTTACAGTATACAATAACTGTCTTCTTTAGCTACTATACCTGTAATTGAACTCATTCCAAGTATATGTGTATTATCTCGTTCATTTCTTTCAGTATTTGCATCGTATTTGGCAGAGTATGAGTCACTGCTTTCTGAACTATTCGTCAGGTATAAATTGCTATTTTCCTCTGTTATTATGTAGTACAATTATCATTATCTACATTCCTGATTTCATACCCAGTTAATGACAATTAGGAACTGTTCTTTCCCATTCTTGCACTTAATAATTACTGTCTCTTTCATTGAATACAATTTGAATTGTCAGAAAGTAAGGTACTGGATAATGTTCAGGTTTTTGTTCCCTGTTTTCTTTCTTTTGTTATATATATAGAACAGAGACGTTGTTCATTACCCATATCGATTCCAGTAATACCCCAGGTTCGGAATCACAGCCTAAAAGTAATACTTACAATAATTGTAATCAAAATTTCAGAAATACAAGGTAATATCTAATCTTCCAGATTTTATGGAAACTGAAAATACTTACCTGTATCTCCTCGTCCCCTATCCTCTGCGCTTCTATAACATGTAGAAGATGATTTAATGCTTGATATCCTCCCAGCCACGAGACCAGTCGTCCGAACTGGGTCTCTCCCCCAAGCTCCCTTGCCGGCCACAGCCTCAGCAATATGAAGCACAATTGTGCCTGTGCTATCTGGTCCTCACTAGACGTAGCACTCTTCTCTTCTGCTTCGGTGCCCTCTCTTTTCTTCCCATTTGTTCCTCTAACAACCTGGGTCTTTTCCTCTTTCCCCTTTTCTATGGGAAACAGAAAACAATTAGGGTTTCCCCTAGTATGCTGGCAATTGTTTTTCTTTTATCTTTAAGCAAGAAGAGAAAATAACTTTTCACATAAAGTTACTATGTACACATATATTATGCAGTTCACATTATTCAATTTTTTGAACAAATAATATTTTCATCCATTTTAAGAAAATAATAATCTCTGTTTTATATTCACCTGTAAGGGTAAATAAATAATTTATTTAAGTAAAATGTTTGGTCATTACATCTCCTCCCCCTGAGCTTGGACACCGTCTCGGTGTCTCACAGACCCAAACAGATCTGGATAGGTCCTTCTCATTAATTCCTCATCTTCCCAAGTGGCCTCGTCGGGCCCAAAATGTCGCCATTGAACCTTAACTTGGGTAATAACTCGTTTCCGCAGCTGCACTTCTCTCCGGTCGAGAATGCTCAGTGGTTTGACCAGAACCTCTCCTTCTCGCTCGACCTGCAAAACACAATTCCTTGAATTAGTTTTCTCTTTCATATATAATTCTTGCTGAATTTTATCATAACAATCACCCGCCTGGATCTCCTGCCACTTGATTACATGCTTAGGGTCATACACATATTTCTTTAAGACAGAAACATGAAACACATTATGTATTCGGATGTGACTTGGCAGGGCCAGTTGATAAGCTACTGGTCTGACCCTTGCTAAAATTTGAAAGGGTCCACAATATCGGGGTGGCAATTTAGCACATCCACTCCACTGCAAGCTACTTCTTTTGGCCTGAATTCGAATATACACATGGTCCCCAACATGAAACTCTTTAAATCTTCTTTTCCGATCAACGAAGTTTTTTTGCCTATCTTGGGCAGCTTTCAAGTTAATACGTACCCTCTTTACCATATCTTCCATTTCCTTCAGCATCTCAGGACCTAGACTCAATTTATCTTCCGGTCCTCCCCAACTAGTGGGTGTACGACATTTCTGACCGTACATTACTTCAAATGGGCGCATTTGCGTTGAGTTATGGTATCTGTTGTTATACGCGAACTCTACCAAATGTAAGTAATCTTCCCACCTTGTGGGTTGTTGCATGACATAAGCCCTTAATGTATCCTGTACCATCTGATTCACTCGTTCCGTTTGCCCATCAGTTTGTGGATGGTATGCTGTACTGAAATTCAATTGAGTTCCTAATTCAGCAAACAGTGTTTTCCAAAATGCTGATGTGAATTTCACATCACGATCGGAAATTATTGTTTTTGGAAGTCCATGTAACTTGAATACATTCTGCATAAAAATATGAGCGATCTGTGCAGCTCTATATGTAGATTGCACCGGTATGAAATGTGCAACCTTACTCAATTTGTCCACTACCACGAAAATGGAGTCATTATTCCTTTTTGTTTTGGGTAATCCCGTAATAAAGTCAATGGAGATGATTTCCCATTTCCATTCCGGTACTGGCAGTGGTTGTAACAATCCTATTGGGTGTTGATGTTCTGCTTTAATCTGCTGGCATTCTAGGCACTGTGCTAGATATTCGACAATGCTTTTCTTCATTCCAGGCCAGAAATATTCTTTCTAGATTGCTGTTATCATCTTTTGATAACCCGGATGACCCGCGTAATGGCTGACATGAAATTCATCCATAATCAGATTTCTAATTCTGCCTTGATTAGGCACATACAATCTTTTCTTGAAATAAATCCTTCCAACGTTATCTAATTAATATTCTTGTTGGTTGTCCTCTCTCACAGATTGTTGTAGTCGCAATTTTAATTTCTGATATTCAGTATCTTGATCTGCAATTTCCTTTATAATTTCCAGGAAAGGACTTTTCCGCCCACTAATGGAAACTTCATACAAATTTTGTATTTTCCGGCTCAAGGCATCTGCCACCTTATTTTCCTTCCCTTGCAAGTGTTTTATATCAAAGTCAAAGCCACTTAGAAAGTCCACCCACCTTGCTTGCCTAGCGTTTAAGGTAGGTTGGCTGAAATAATTGGTCAAGCTGTGATGGTCGGTATGCACCAAAAATTTCCTGCCCATGAGATAATGCCGCCACATCTTCAGGGCATGTATAACGGCAGCCAACTCCAAGTCATAAGAAGAGTATTTCTGCTCATGTTCTTTTAATTTTCGAGACTCGTAAGCAATTACCCTGCCTTCTTGCATCAAGACTCCTCCCAATCCTTCTTTACTAGCATCTGTACATACTACGTAATCCTTATTAGGATCTTCTATACTCAGAATACGTGCTGTGGTAAGCAGATGTTTCAATTGCTCGAAACTTCTCTGGCAATTTCGGGTCCAATGAAACAATTTTCCTTTCTTCTGCAGTGAGGTAATGGGAAATGCCACCTTAGAGAAACCTTCCACGAATCTCCTATAATACCCAGCTAACCCCATGAAAGATCGAACATCTGCTACATCTTTTGGAACCAGCCATTCCATTATAGCTTTTATCTTTTCTAGATCCAAAGCAATTCCATCCTTTGTGATCACGTGACCCAAATACTGAATTTCTTCTTTGAAGAAGTCACATTTACTAAACTTAGTGTACAACTGATGTTCTCGAAGGGTCTGTAATACTATTCGGAGATGTTCATGATGTTCTTCGATGGTGCGTGAATAAATTAAGATGTCGTCAATAAATATCAGCACAAACTGATCCAAATAAGGATGGAAAATACCGTTCATTAAACACATGAGGGTTGCCAGGACGTTGGTGAGCCCAAACGGAAAAACTACAAATTCATAGTGCCCATACCTGGTTCTAAAAGCTGTTTTTGCGATGTCTTCTTCTTTAATTCTGATCTGGTGGTAGCCTGATCGTAAATCGATCTTAGAGAACACTGTCGCGCCTTTTACTTGATCGATCCCGGGAAGAGGATACTTGTTTTTAATAGTCAACTTATTCAATTGTCTATAATCAATACACATCCGGAGGGTGCCGTCTTCCTTTTTGACAAATAATACTGGGGCCCCCCATGGAGACACACCAGGACGGATGTAATTCTTGTCTAGCAACTCTTGCAACTGCATTTTTAATTCTATCAACTCAGGTACACTCATTCTGTAGGGTGCTCATGACACTGGTGCAGCCCATGGTACCAACTCTATAGTAAAATCTATGTTTCTTCGTGGTGGCAGTCTTGGGATTTCCTCCGGAAACACATCTACAAATTCTTGTATTACAGGAATATTATTCAAAGATGTTGATTTATCCTTAGAATTCGCATAACCAACTTGGATGGTGTACACTTGACAGCCTTTCCGTACACATTTTACCAATTGATTTGCACTTATCGGTCGAACCTGCACTGGTCGCTTGATTCCTTGCATTTCTTTGCTGTTTCCTTGTTGATCTCTGTAATAAATAATTTTGGTTTTGCAGTCAACTAATGACAAATGTTTCTCCAACCAGTCCATACCAATTAGAATGTCATAGGAACCCAGAGGGAGTATGTTTAGGTCAGTTGTTATTGGCTGGTCTGCTATAGTAAAAGAGCAATCGTTGATCTTGGTTGTTACCCGCCGCTTGGCTCCAGTAGCTAATTGCACTAGCCATGGGTTTTTAAATTTAACAGATTGTAAATTACAATGTTCCACTACTTTTGGGTTCACATAACTTAGCGTGGCCCCGGGATCAATTAAAACAGATATGGTAAGGTTTGAAATTTTACCTTCGAACTCGACCATGGTTGGTTGATATTCCACCTGTCGGTCCTCCAAAGCCCCATTGATTCTGGGTACGCTTCGACCCACTTCGCCAACGGTTGAGGCTTTATGAATTTGGGATAACTGTTCAGTCCCTTTTCGTTGTTGGCAATTTTTAATGTAGTGAGGTCCCCCACAACCCCAGCACTGTACAGGGGGTCTTGCTGTCCCCTCATCGTCCATTCTGATTTGTTGTTCACTGACTTTGGACTCCTTTGCAGATCTAAACTTAGGTGTAGTTCTTGCTGTAATTCTACTGTTTGCTCCTTTGCCAATTCCTTTATTTCCATTGCTGCGATTTCCTTTGTTGTTTCCAACTGTCTTAAAACTCTTCTTCTCATTCCATTTCCTGCTAGCAGTTTCCCCTTTCTGCTTACCTTGCTGATAGCAGATTCTAGCCTTGTGGATTACTTCATCCATTGATTTTGGATTGTCAAATTCAATCGTTTCCCGCATGTACGGGGGTAAATTGCTAACGAATCGCTGCACTTTCGCTTTTTCCTCCCTTATATATGGCACGTAGCGGAGTAGGGAAGTAAAATGGGTGATGAATTCATCCATAGTCTGTTGTCCCAATCGCAGATCATGGAATTCTCTAGCTTTTTCATCATAGAAGTGTTCGGTTGAATACCTCTCTTTAAAGAACCTTTGAAAATTGTCCCATGTTATGTTTTGTTCGGTAACCCCTTTTACGATCTTCACCTCCTCCCACCATAAGGTGGCCTTTCCTTGTAATTGAAAAATAGCCAATCATGCTTTAAGATTGTAATCGTATTCATAAAGCTGAAAATACTTATTCATATTGATTAACCATGCTTCAGCTCCTTCCTCTTGTTCTCCGTCAAAATGTGCTGGCTTAATCTTGCGGAATTCCCCTTGTAGTTCTATCCTTTGTCTTTTTGAGGTTTGCTATTCAAATGCATTGTCAGAGCATTCTTCCTGCTCCTCCGATCCTTCGGGGGGTATGTGATGATTCTTCTCTTCCGACATTCTTTGTTGTTCCGCACTAGGATTAACTGGTAGTTGATTTTGTCTGTCGAACAAACTTTTCAAAATTCTTTCTTGTTCCATCATTAATCGGGCATTATCTTCTCGTAATCGAGCCATCTCATTCTTCAGCTCCTGTACTGTCTCCAGAATTGCTTGATTTGTGATTCTGGCTTCTTCTCCAAGTTGTACCCACAATTCTGGGTTATTTTCTGCGTCGGTCATGCCCTGTCCTATTATAGGTCGTCGCGGTGTATGCTCCGCCCTCCTCATAACCTTTGTTCTCAGAATCTGATCCTGTAAAAGAGAACGTTCTAAAGTAATAATGAAAATGACTATTTGTTAATTGATTTACCACAGTGTCCATTAATTATTGTCTTACCCAGAGGCCACAGTGCTGTATCTGGGCTCTGATACCATATGTCATATCCCTCTACACATTAACATTACATAAAAATAAAATAAAAAAATATTTACCTATGTATCTATACGATAACACCATCATGTAATTTGATTAATGCATTAATTGATATGTTGATTAATGCAATAACCCGACATATATATCTATTGGCGGAAGCATCACGTTGATTGTCCTTGGTCATTTATACAATATGTAATTATATCAGTTTGGCGGCATTTCTATGTGTTCTGCGTGAGACAGCTGGCTCCTCGGTCCACGCCCTCAATCCGCTCCACTGATAGTTTGGGTGTGGTAGCTCTAGAATTTAATGTTACAGCTCCGCTACACCTTCCTCGGGATTTCCATAGTAATAGACGATCAGGATGAAATCCAGTGATCGGACGGTGGAGGGTTGAGGCGCCCTGGGTGGTAAGGTACTTAGGGTTTCATTCATGCGGGTTTGTATCATTTGCACGCTGCTCTGGTTCTGCAGAGCAGCTCCTTCCTTCGGCGTCGCCTCCACACCAGGGTGCCATAAGCATAGGTTACCCTGGCTCATCTCATCAGTGCCTTCGAGTATGTTACAGCGACGGGATCAGTTGATGATAGAGCCTTTACTGTTTCCCAAACTGAACATTCATCTGGCCGACAGGTAATATGCATCTCCTTAACCTTGTTTTGTGCTGGTTCTCTTTTCTACTGTAATTTGTGATTACGGCTAACTACCCTCGTTCAATGCTGGCTGGAACAGAGTAACGGTTCGTTGAGGTCGCGGTGACGAGGATGGTGCAGGGTTTCTGCCGTCATGTTCCTCTACAGGTAAGAGTGCTACTGCCCGAAAGATTTATCGGTTGCCCAATCTCGGAGTCCGACTCATTATTGTTCTTCCTCTGTCAGGGTTTGTCTCGATTCTGTTGTAGCTTGGCGTAATGACTCCTCTTCGGCCAGAGCCTCTCTTCTTGTTTAATGTTATCATTTGTCCTGAGGGTTAATCCCAGGGTGTCGAATGGTGTAGCTTGTTCTTTTTAAATAGGGTTACAATTGTTTATGGCCTTCCTCTGAAATTGTTCGAGGAATTTAGATCTATGGGGTCGAGTTCAACACTCGATTAAACTCTGCTCTTTGTTTGTAATTATTTAATGCTCAGTACAATTTGTTATGTAATGAACTCGGTATCATTTGGCTACAGTTTAATGCATTATGAATTTCTGGGTTTGTCCCAAATTGCCCGAACAGGTCATCGATTTGTTACTGTACTTAATACATTATTACTGTTTTGACATGTTGATGGTCTAATAGTAAGCGGTGTTGCTTCCTACGAGCCACCGAGTCTTTTCATAATTACATACGCGTTAATTATTTGGTTTTAAAAGGTGCTCTGTTGTTTTTGTTGACGACCCTACTCCCTCAAGGCCTGCCATCCCTCGCATGATTTACTGTTATATATATATGTTGACATTTATGGAAATGCATGTTATTGTTTGATGATGGCTTGCTCCTATACGAGCTACCGATCTTTCTTCAACATTCTGATATGTATATGCATTGTTATTTAGGGGAAAGACTGTTACGACTCAATGATGATCCGGCTTCCACGTGGGTCATCAACTTCCTCATCTTTAGATGATGTTGAACTGTTGAGCGCTCAGGCCCTAATTTTTTAGTATTGATCTCCTCGCTTTATCGTTTAATGAGTTTACTTACAGAGCGGCTAATATGATTCACTAGTTTAATTAATTCCTTTCTCGGCGCCATACTGTAGCTCCATGCTACCAGGTGGTACCCACCTATGTATTCCGCCAGCCACTTATTTCTAAAGTTGGTATAGTCGGACGGTTGTCTCGACAATGTTTACATTATGATTTTTTTACTGTGTATGATTCTTGCATCATATATCTAAACTTATGGTTTCCGAGAGGGTTTGTGTTGTCATTCCGACCTGGAACTATATATTTTACATTATATAATAACTGTCTTCTTTAGCTGCTATACCTATAATGGAACTCATTCCAAGTATATGTGTATTATCTCGTTCATTTCTTTCAGTATTTGCATAGTATTTGGCAGAGTATGAGTCACTGCTTTCTGAACTATTCGTCAGGTATAAATTGCTATTTTCCTCTGTTATTATGTAGTACAGTTATCATTATCTACATTCCTGATTTCATACCCAGTTAATGACAATTAGGAACTGTTCTTTCCCATTCTTGCACTTAATAATTACTGTCTCTTTCATTGAATAAAATTTGAATTGTCAGAAAGTAAGGTACTGGATAATGTTCAGGTTTTTGTTCCCTGTTTTCTTTCTTTTGTTATATATATAGAACAGAGACATTGTTCATTACCCATATCAATTCCAGTAATACCCCAGGTTCGGAATCACAGCCTAAAAGTAATACTTACAATAATTGTAATCAAACTTTCAGAAATACAAGGTAATATCTAATCTTCCAGATTTTATGGAAACTAAAAATACTTACCTGTATCTCCTCGTCCTCTATCCTCTGCGCTTCTACAACATGTAGAAGATGATTTAATGCTTGATATCCTCCCAGCCACGAGACCAGTCGTCCGAACTGGGTCTCTCCCCCAAGCTCTCTTGCCGGACACAGCCTCAGCAATATGAAGCACAATTGTGCCTGTGCTATCTGGTCCTCACCAGACGTAGCACTCGCCCTCTCTTTTCTTCCCGTTTGTTCCTCTAACAACCCAGGTCTTTTCCTCTTTCCCCTTTTCTATGGGAAAGAGAAAACAGTTAGGGTTTTCCCTAATATGCTGGCAACTGTTTTTCTTTTATCTTTAAGCAAGAAGAGAAAATAACTTTTCACATAAAGTTACTATGTACACATATGTTATGCAATTCACATTATTCAATTTTTTGAACAAATAATATTTTCATCCATTTTAAGAAAATAATAATCTCTGTTTTATATTCACCTGTAAGGGTAAATAAATAATTTATTTACGTAAAATGTTTGGTCATTACACCCTCTCTCGAAACACAGATTCGATCGATTTACGTATACTATACAACTTTTTCTTCTGATTTTTTTTTTATTAAAATGATTAATTTCTGAAAGCGTTAGTTATATGTTTAATATTAATGTAAGTTTTATCAACAATTTCAGTTTCTGGAATTTTCGTATTTGGAATTTATAAATAGTTTACCCAGGTAAATCTCACATTACTAGTTGAACTCATGTGAATAAACTTTCATCTATATATAAAAGAATATTTTGTAAAATACTGGAATGATCCCAAATATTTAAAATATACGAGATATTTCAAATTATTTTTATTATATTATTAAAATATAATTGTAAAAAAATTAATTTAAAATTAAACTCTAACTGTGTTAATTTTAATAAACTTGTATACTATGAAATATTTTTTATTTAATAAATTATCATAAAATAAATAATTATTGGTTAATTCATATGAAAAGTAAGTATATTTTAAATTAAAATTTTAAAATAATGGTTAAATAAGGTATTAATTATTTGTATAAAATTATTTTTTATTGAAAAATTTTTTTTTGTAACAAAATATTTTAAAATAAAACCTTATTATTTTCCTAAAATATCAAGAAAATACATTAAACCACTTAAAACTTAATATCTAAAAGTATTTAAAGATGAAATTTATTTATATTGCATATCACTTTTTAAACAAAATAATAATCATTTTTATTAAAAATTAATATCTAAATTATAATTAATTTTAAATTTAAATTATTGATTAATATATAATAGTCATATATACATACTAATGATGGTGGTGATGGTGGTGGTTAACTGAGTAAACTTTGGTTTATCGGACCTAAAAAACAAACTATTTAGTTTGATTTAAGATTTTATTCCTATGCTCAAAAAGCTTGTAGAAAGGCCACCCTAGCTCACCGTAATTTTGACAATGTAAAAGGGTAGGAAGTTCAGTATTGCAACAAAGATTTTGAAACTGAGATTGAATGTGGTTGTACCAGGCGTTCTAAGAGAAAGTGATTTTCATGCTCGATGTTTGTATTCTCACAAAGATGGCGGAACCTTTCAATCCATAGTGTTTTAGGAACTGCCCAACAACCCATTTCACTAAAAAAATGTTCTTATATGTAATAGTCATATATATATATGATTAAAAGAACATGAAACCATATTTCTCACATAGTTTAGATCTCATAGATCTATAAATAAGGAATCTACTATGACGAAACTTTTACTTTTACTTAGTGATAAAGATAATAACAGTGAGGCCGCATCAATGCCCTCCCAACTGGGGCAGGCCCGGAGATGATCAATCTACAACAACTCATCCTATGCCCTTTTTCTATTCTCAGGTGGAAAGTCATACTATATTTGGTACATAGTATTGTGAAATTTGTTGAGGAAAATCCATCGAATAGACAAGGCGCCACAGAGTAATGGTGGAACGAACTCACTCAATTATTGTGGACTCCCAGCCCGTTACCGGAATTTCTTAGGTCAAGGCTCAGGACTACTCCATCAACACACTCAATATTTGATACAACTAGCAGCTAATTTCGTTGAGGAAAGATAAGGTCATATGTGTTTAAAACTATAACACTATCCCAGCAACACAACCTTCAGAAAAAAATCAAACCAAAAAACTGCGGTGTGGCTAGATAGAAACAACCATCTTATAGAAAAAGTATAAATAGGCAGGAACAAATTTACATTTATATTATGCCCTGTCTCAATTACTGGGGCGCCTGGTATGGACATCCATTCTTATACCCCACACAAACATGTCAACCACTTAGATGGCCATGCATCTAGAAATAACCATCTTATAGAAAAAGTATAAATAGGCAGGAACAAATTTACATTTATATTATGCCCTTTCTCAATTACTGGGCGCCTGGTATGGACATCCATTCTTATACCCCACACAAACATGTCAACCACTTAGATGCCCATGTATCTAGAAACACTTCCAAAAATATTAACCACTTCCATGACCATGCATCTAGAAACAATTGCAGAAATAAATAGCTAAAAGATGCAATGAAAAAATTCGTAAATAATCCGCAAGTTAATGCAGGAAACTTTAGGGGACCTCTGATTTCTATGAAACATAAAATTTATACTTACTAGTTTCCTTTCGACCCCAAATGATAGGAGAATATCTCGAATGGAATACACACCAATTCCACCCATTCCTATTGCGAGTCCGCACTTTTTCTGAAGCATCGTAGTTCTCCCATCTTGGAATACACTCTCGAGAAACAGAAATCTTCAATTCACTAGTGAGAGGCTCGATCTGCAACAGCTTTCCAAAAAGTCTGATGCGATTGAAGTGCGTATCTAATCATTTTACCAAAATGGCTGGAAATCTGCGCATACGACACTGAACCGTGTGGGATGAGCATTTTGTTTAAAAAATATACTATTGGGTAGTTAAAATAGAGTTCTGCAATGACAACTAACTTACCTAATTGGATCCAAAGAGTTACTAATTTAGCGTAATTGTAACTTACTAAATTAGAATATTTAATTGGTATTCACAGAGTTATTAAGTTAGAAAGTTTTATTCGTATTCAAAAAGTTACTAATTCAGGTTCGTGAACTAACTTAATTAATCAAAGTGATTTAATAAGTATCCAAAAATATGTTATTAAATAACTCTGACTTAATGTTCACTTTAATGAGATCCAAAGAGTTAAATAACTTTGACTTAATGTTCACTTTAACGAGATCCAAAGAGTAACTCCATTGGTGTAGGGTGACTCTAACATGACTCCGGGTAATTGTTAAACAGCTAACATGATTCTAAATAATGGTTAAGGAGTTATAAAGTAGAAAAGATTAATTGGAATCGAAAGAATTATAAATTTAGAGTTATTCTCGTTAATTAATTGTATAATTGAAATGTTAAAAATTTTATGATTTTAAATATTTTTTATTTATAAAAATTATTTATTTTGGAGTAGAAATTCTAGAAATTTTAGTTTAATATTTAGTAATTTAAAATGAAAAATATTATTATTTAGAAAAGGTATTTTTAAATTTATGTTTAGAAATGAAAATTTTTATATTGGATTTTTTTTTTTTTTTAAATTGAAATTTACAAAATTTCTTTTGAAATATAAATCTAATAATAAATATGTAATGATTACACAATAAAAATGTAACTATCAATATTAAAAAATAATACTTTAGTCTCACACAAGTAATAATCCATAAAACCAAAAAAGACTAAATTTGTAATACCCCTGCCTACTATTATACACCTTGATAGGTAGACGCTTGGCATTCTGTCGTCCTAGACATGTCTCCATCATAGGCTAAGATACCTTCCATATTTGTCTATCCTAGCTATTGCATGTGGTTTGGCTCATTTCCTTCCCTGCCCGTCTTCTCTGTGGGGTTGTTGGTCGTCTCTCGTGTCGGATGCTAAATGAAACTACCACTGCTCCATTATAAGCCCATTTCCTCTCATATCTTAACATTGCCTTCATAATCTTCCACTGTGGGCACAACTCCACGGTGGAAGATCTTACCTCTCTTGGTTTTTCATCTTACATTACATTTGCATCATTATACTTTGGTTATTGGTCCAACTCACTCTCGTTACACTTCCAGCACTTGATGTTATTTCGTTCAATGGTTCGCGGTGCTCTTCACTCAGAGAACGCTCGGGCAACATAACTTTTTGTTAAGGTCTGAAACACTGGTTTAATTAGTCTCATTTTATACTCATCCCGGAGGTCTACACGCTTCCCTTCCAAATTTTTTCATGTCTGGGTCTATTGCTTTTGGTTGATCGTGGGTATCCACAAAAAACCTTAAGATTTATTTTGTTATATCCAAGCCATTCTCAGACATTCGGTTTAAGATAGGACCATGGTGGTGTGTATACGAAATTTGTTGTTTCTCTATTGTATGCCCTGACGTATCTTCTTGAAGCTTAATTTCTCAGAGTCAAGATGATCTCTATTTTTTTCGATGCCGGATTTTTGATTTGAAAATTTTCCCGGTTGATAGGCTTGTCATGATATAATGGTCGTAGCTCTTCTCCATCTTTCTTAATAAATGTTCGCCGCCTCATAAAATTTATCCATATATGATTGATGGCATATATTCAAACCATTTGTCAGATGCGAAGTTTTTGGTAAGTTGGCTTCCTGTCTGTAGGCTGTCATTCCTTTTTTCTTTTTCTGGGCACCTATATTTCCGGACAATGTCGTACTCTTGTTTCGCACCTCCATCTTGACCTATCAAATTGTTTTTACCTAATCTTTCCACATTTTATTAAAACCTTGAGGTACTTTGTCAGTCAGGCTATCCCCTAGGGATCTTCATTTCTGACTGTTTCGAGTTTGTGTTTTCCTCTATCATGGACTTTCTCTCTGACACTTCTGCTGCATTGACCATGGTTCAGGCCACTATGGACGCGGAGAAGGTCCTTGCAAGCAATGCTCCAAAATCTGATTGGAAAGCCACGTTGGATGCTAACATCATTCCCCTTTCCCATTCCGAACAGTCTCCATGGGGTGACGGACCTGCATATCATACGCGGCGCAAGAAATCTCACCCTTTTAAAACTTCTCCTCCTCTCGATGCCATTAAGTTGGATGGTCCTTTATTATTTGACAGGATCGCAAGTTCACAAAAGAGGGCGCTTGTTGGTCGATGACATTTTCCGTCAATGGAGGATTCACAAATCAAAACTTGGATTGCTACCAAATGGGCTCCTCTCCTGGGTTACTCCCCAACCATTGTTTGTCTCATGAATAATTGGTATAGCTTCCATTTTCTCTGGGTTCGAGACTTGGAGATTATCTTTTCTAAACCCTGGGTTCGAGACAAGAGTTTTTTAGCTCTATACAGATGGTTCATAGGATTTAATCCTCTCAGATGCACTCCCCAAAATAATTATATATGGTTGAAGCTGCACCGATTACCAATAGAATTGTGGACCAAAGAATCAATGGAGAAAATTGGTAATGTTATTGGTCATTTTATATACGTCGATCATAGGTGCATTGGGGCCAAGGGCAAGCGGGTGGCTTGGATCCTTATAGAAAAGGAATACAGGGGTGGATTTCTGGAGAAAATTGATTTATCATGGGAAATGTCGAAAATACAACAGCGGTTAGATTATTGGGGCATCCGTTTTAGATGTTAAACATGTCATAAAACAGGTCATCTTTCTCCCCAAAGTCTCCGACATCCCGATGGTAAAGATAAGACAAAGTTTCAGTCAGAAAATATTTATGTTTCTGCTAATGAGAGAGTAAATATGAAAAATGAATGGTCTAACAACATAGAGGGTTATCGGGCTCCAGTCTTTTCAATCGATCATCTTTCATCGCCTAGCGGTCTCTCTCCGGAACGATCTTCTAGCCTCCCATGCACTCATTTTTTGTCTGTGGACCCTACCCGTCAGAATATTTCCTATGCTACGAATTACCCCCAGTCATCCTCTACTTCTAAACCCCCCATTCAGTCATATAATGACCCACCTATTAATCTGCTGAATTTCTCAGCCATCCCCTCACCACAGGAGCTGGACCCGGATTTTTCTATTTCCCCCGCCCCCCTCCATCTTTTCCCAAGCCTCCCTGGGTAGTTCCATCATCCCCTCATATACATTATGTTTCTTCATTTCCTCAATCCTCTATCACTCATATCGCCCCTCCCCAAAGGATGTCATCTTCTCCCTCTCATACCCATGGTACTGATCCCAAAGGAAAAGCCCCATGTATTTCGATCACCCCTACAAATTCCCTTGGATCCTCGCCCAAGAATTCATTCAATTGTGATTTAGACCTGCTTCTAAAACGAGCATCATTGAAACTTCAACTTCTTACTGTCCATAGACCTAATTGTTCCCCTTCCCCTATTATTAGCCCAAATTCGGTTGGGAATATCACTGTTCGATGCAAAGAGAATCGGGGACGTAGACATTTCAGGGGTAGGAGAGGTAGAAGGAATGTGTCAGTTCAGGACCTATCCTTAATTGAAATTCCTGTCTCGGAAATTGCCACTGATGATATCTCTGATATGGGGCCTCTTAGAGTGAGCTGGCCTGTAGAAGTCCAAAAATGATTGACATCCAATCGATGAACATTTGGGGTCTTGGACAGACCCTAAGTTTTTGGCCCTTAAAATTCTTTTTCTCTCCTCAAAATCCTAAATGCTCCTAATACAAGAAACCATGCATGATAGTCTTCAAACTATTTCATATTTTAGACGAATGCTTCCATATTGGCATATGGTCACAACAAATGCGGTTGGTTTGTTTAGGGGTTTGGCTGTTTTATGGGATCCAAAATGGATAACGGCTGTTGCATTTCAATGTTTTGCTGGTATACTTATTCTGGCCTGTTTCCCTGGTTCTCCTGAATCCGTTCATATATTAAATATATATGCTCCATACAAAGATCGATATTCAATTTCGGAATATTTTGCCTCATTCAAACTTCTTGAAATTGATTCCATTTTAGTTGGAGGCGATTTAAATTATACTCTTTGTAATGATGAAATATGGGGCAATGGCAGGAAAAATGACCCAGTTAGGGGTTTAATTCGTGACGCCATGATACAAAATAATTTTGTAGATGTTCTTCCATATTGTCTGGGCCCCACGTGGGACAATGGGTGATCAAATGATTCATTTCTGGCTAAAAGGCTTGACAGATTCCTCTTACATGAAAGATTGATTGAAAGATTTGGTTCCCCAATGGTGAAAATCATTCCATCATTCATATCAGATCATCATCCCATTGCTATCCATTGGAATTATGTTGATCGCAAATTTGGTTATCCTTTCAAATTTAATTTCACATGGCTCGTTGATGAACTATTCAACAAATACATAAATGAAACCTGGCAGCTCCCATCCTTTCAGGAACATGATCCATCTCGACATTTTTTAGATTGACTGTCTTCTCTTCGGAATGGGGTAAAGAAATGTCAACGGGAGAAATCGGCCCCCAACATAATGGCTCTGAAGGATATATGTACTAATTTGGAGTATTTATCTACTCACTATAAAAATCCCTATATGCCTTCTACTATTCGGAATAAGCTTCCCAGAGTCTTAAGCGTCGAGCTATATGGCTCAAGGAGGGGGACAAAAATACAAAGTTTTTCCACAGATTTGCAAATAAGTAGTGGAAAGTAAACTCTATTTGGGAGATCAAGGATGAAGAAGGTAATTCATATTCTTCTCAGGAGGCCATTACTAGAGAAGCTGTGAACTATTTCAAATGGGCCTACAACAGAAATATTGGTAGTGACGTTGAGGATATACTATGGGGTATCGACCCATATCGTACTATGTTTGACGAAAATCAATACACTGCCCTGTTTTCTGAGGTTTCCAAAGAGGAATTATTGGTCACAATGAAATCTTTTTAGAAAGACAAATGTCCAGGGCTGGACGGGTGGACTATTGATTTCTTCATCCATTTTTTTTGACTTATTTAAGATAGATATTCTAAAAATAGTTGAGGAATCTAGATCTCTTGGTTATATAAGCCAATATATTTCCTCCACATATATAGCAATGATTCCAAAGAAGAAGTTCTCCACTTCTTTTTTAGACTTTAGACCAATTTCATTGTGCAACGTCCTGTATAAGATCATTTCAAAAATTATTGCTATTCGAATGAGGAATATCTTATCTCTTCATTTGTCCCTTGAGCAACACGGATTTCTAAAGGAAAGGATTATTTTGGATGCGGTGGCTCTCACTCAAGAATGCCTACATTTAATGCATTGCAGGAAGTTAGATGTTGATTTATTAAAAATGGACCCTAAAAAAGCATACGATTGCATGGACTAGGGCTATGTTCACTGCCTCTTGGCTAGGATTGGCCTTGATGGCAGATGCTCCAGATGGATAATGGCATGTGTGGTTGATGTTAATTATGCAGTCCTTATAAATGGAACCCCAACTCCTTTTTTCAAAGCGGCCAAGGGGTTAAGACAAGGCTGCTCCTTATCTTCGCTCCTCTTCATCCTGGTAATGGACTCTCTGAGTCTACATATAAAGAGGGTGATTCTTCAAAATAAATGCAGACCTCTCCGTATCTATAGCGGCATCTGCATTTGCCATAATCTTTTGTTGACGATATCCTTTTATTAGCAATACTGTGTAGGGCATCTTGGATATGTCTACATGAAATATTGGGGAGGTTTCAAAAAGCCACCGGCATGTGTGTAAATGAAGATAAATCATCTCTTCATGTCGATAATGTAAATGGGGAACTTATCTCTTTCGTAACACATCTTTTTAATGTTAAAGCAATTCCTATCTGGAATGGGCTAAAATAATTGGGGTTCAATTTGAAATATGTTGGATATTGTGTGGCTGATTGGTCTTAGATTCTTGATTGTTTTTATAAGAAAATTGTTGCATGGGAATACAAATGCTTATCCACTAGTTGATGTGCAATTCTAACTCAAGCAGTGCTAATGCAAATCATGGTATATTGGACACATCTCTACTATATCCCTACATCCATTATCAACAGTCTAAACAGGATGACTGTTAATTCCATATGGGGAGGTCATAAAGAAAAAAAAAAAAAAACATCATTTGACAAAACTTTCGATGTTGGCTCGGCCTAAAAAAGTGGGAGGATGGGGCATTTTGAATTTAAATATGTTTCGGAAAGCCCTACTTTGTAAAAGCATGTGGAAAGCAATTATGGGAGAGTCTATATGGAGTAAGGCCATTAGCACAAAGTACATGGACAATCAAGATATGTCTTTCTTGTATAGATAGTGCTTCATTGGATCCTCTCGTGGTTCTGCAATATGGAGAGGATTCCGGAAATTACAGCCTTTCTTCAGACAAAACTTGATCTGGAAATTCTAGTCCAGGACAAAAATCACAATTGGTTCAGATGAATTTGCAGGAGCGGATGGAAAGATCCATATTTCCACATAATTATTAAGAGCTTTACACAACAGGGGTATTCTTTTCTGGGTCAAAGCCATTCAAAAATTGGAAGGTGTAATTCCAATTTGGAAATCTACAACAAAATTACATCTAAGTGGTGATTTGGGAATACAATGGAATTCTATCACATCTTCACTGCAGGCTCATGGTATATTTCGCTCTGGGGACAGGGATTTCCTCATATGGAAGGGACATGGTGTTTCGTCATCTATTTATGTCAAACATATATACCAATAGATACTAATCTCAGAAGCTGAACAAATAGATAACATCTTTTTGGAAAACAGGCTACCCCTTAAAGATCATAATATTTGTTTGGTTGATTTTTCATAACAAGAATCTCACATGGGAAAATATTCAAAAGGTAAATTGGTGCGGGCCTGCCATATGCCCCCTATGTAGATCAAATACTGAGAACAGCCTAAACACATTCTTCTCCTCTGTCCTCAATGTTAGATGATTTGGTAGAATCTTGCTGCCAATTTTTGTTACAACAACATCTCTTTCCTTTCCATTCCAGAGGCTTTCAATGGGTGGAGTAACATGTATAACGATTGGAGGCCCATTCCAATATTGTCTATTTGGTTCATATGGAAATGGTGGAATGGGATGATTTTCAAGTCCAAAAGGGAATCTCATTCTTTAGTTTTTGAATCTATCCTTCGCTTATATAATGAGCTTGGATTGCCATGCCAATCCAGAGTCAGAAATGGAAGGAGTCATCTGACAAGGGATCCCACAGGTATTTCACGTTATTTTTTTTACGGAGGAGCTCAACATGGTTCTTGCACCTACCGAGTATACATTATTCCAGAAATTGGTCAAGCTTTCGAAATACATTAGAATGGAGGTGCTGGATCCAACAGTAAAGCAGAGACTATGGCCCTTGCTGGTCTTCTATCTCTTTGTGACTTTCTTGACCTTCAAAAGCATCAAATTTTGGGAGATTCAAAAGTCATCATCGACCATGTTCAATCAAAATATATCATAAAAAATATCAATCTTTCTAGATGCCTAAATAGGATTGAGGCTTTATGGAGTTGCAGGAGGGATTACACAATAACCCACATTGCTAAGGATAAAAACATGAGGGCAGATGCTTTACCTAAAAAAGGCCTATCATCTCCACAGGGTGTCTAGAGGATGCAGATAATGGTGAACAACATCTCTCACTAGATCCAGGACTTTTGCATATCGGGTACATCAATTTCTATTTAGTGATGTCTATCTGGTATGTTTTTGTTTCCCACTATTTAGACTTATTTTTTGAAAACAATTTCACATATATTTGACACATGGGACCAAATCTGACCTATCTATTGTGCGTATATCTTATTATTCTCCCTATGATCTATATTTAGCAGAACAGGAAATTTTTTTTAACCATTCCTCTTTATGTGGCTTTTAACCTCATATATCTGCCATATCTGGTGGTTTCCACACCACCACACACACACACACACACACACACACACACACACACACACACACACACACACACATATATATATATATTATATATATATATATATATATATATATATTATATATATATATATATATATATAGGTATTGTTGTACAATTTTTCTTTGATGAAAATAATACAAATATATAGCTTCTTTTCGTGTTGAAAAAACCAATATTAGAATAAATAAATCTCAACCAACATTAACCTTCGAATACAAATGTGTATTAAGTCATACTAGGAAATGTCATTTTAATAGTCACCGCATCAACTTCTTTGTTACAAAGACACTATCCGTTGGAAAAAATTAATTCCAATGAGCTGACCTCCTTCATTAGTGGAATTACTTTGTTACAGACACATTATTTGTTGGAAAAAAATAATTCCAACTAACCGATCTCTTTCATTAATGGAAATAGGTAGGAGGAGTGTCTTCAAGTTTCTAGAGATTTCATAAGCCACCTACAACCAAAATCAAGAAACTTCACCGAGATGTATAAAAACCAGTCTCTTGCAATGTAAATTCGAATTTGTGTTCTGTTCAATTTTGTGTTCTCTAATTTGGTATCAAAGCGAGGTGAAAGTGTCTTCTCTCTCTGTGAGTGATTAGTATGTAAGGCTTTTTGCTGCAGAGAAGTCTAAAAAAGGTCATTGTGTGGTAGAGAGGGTGTGAACTTTGTGTCAGAAATTGCTGAAAGTTGAAATTGCTTCATCTCCATATGTGGGAGCCTGTGTATGAGAGTGAGACATGTAAGAGGTCTGAGGTCTACATTGAAAGAAATGATTCGTTTGAGTGTTTTACTTCAAGGAGAAGGACTAGAGGAAGCCCAACCACTCGGAGAAAATTGGTAGATGAAAGTGCTACTGTAGACAAAGATTGAGAGAGATGGTTGTTGAAGGAGTTGGATGGAGCCATTTGCTTTCAAGAAAATAGAGATGAGGATTTCAAATGAGTTGCGAGGAGAAATTTTCTTGAGTTTTGGTAAGAGAGGGTGGACTAGCTAGAGGGCAAAGCTTGTGTTCAGTTGAGAATGAAAGAATGGGTAGAGAAAATAGCGCTCTGATACCAATTGAAATATCCAGAGTAAACAACAGAAACATATCTACGGATGTTTAAATAAACCATAACAACCAAACATGAATTTATACAAGTCAAACAACAAACTATGCAGCTACAACAGCCTTACAACTAACTATGTAGCTCGGACACTATGCATTCTTCTATCCTAGCTGAACTGTATTTATACAAAACTATTAAGTCAGTTAAGGCCTCATTAGGCTTGAAGGGTCATGGTAGTGAGTATGGCCATGGTTCCTCTTCGATGTAGGACAAGTTGTGGCGGTCAAGTGGTCAGGTGGTGTTCGGTGTTGAATATGTTAGGTGGCATAATTATTTCCAACATTCCCCCTTAAATACGATCAACAACTTAACCTTGACTTGACATAACTTAAACATGCCTATAGGTCTAAGTCTCAGCTAGGATTACAATGATTCAAAAACTTTGACATCGACTCTTCTTCTTGATTTCTTTTTCCTTTTCTTCCTATATCCTCTGAATCACTTCATCTTTGTCCTTTTGGCATAGGTTCCAAATTACAGTTTCTTCATTTGTTGTTGTAGTTCTTCTATCGTTAAATATTTGTTTATCATAAAAAAATGGAAAATCATTTGAGGTTGTCCATGGATGTCTTCTACGTCTTCAAAAATTTGTTCGTATGTAGAATGTTGCCACATGTCATCTTCTATAGTTTTCTCTACATCATCAATCTTCTGATTATCAATTTCCTGCAAGATAAGTTCATAATGGAATTTTATCTCTTCAGGGCTCCAATACATGAAAATATCATTTTCATTTTCAATATTATCCATACTGTCTTCAATATTCATAGCTGCAATTTCTATGCAAGCATCATGAGTACATGGTTTTTCAAGCCATGTATCAAGAAACTTTAACTATTCTTCATGTTTTGTTGCTTCATCTCGGTTGCTTCTAGCATCTGCACACAAAAAATCATTTTTTAGGTTATATGAAAAAACATTTCAAGAACCATATTGGTTATGTTCATTTTGCTCTCAACTGAGAGCTTTCTCCTCTTCTTCCTTCTTTAAATTTGTGGATGTCTCGTAATCTTGAGTCTCCACCTTTCCTTCTACAAATAGGTTTTCTTCCACTTGGTTTTCACATACAAGTGGGTTTCTCTAACCAAATAATACTCTCAATAAGTTGTTTATATTGCATCATCTGCAACCACTCATCACAAGTTAATTGTTATTCATCAAATTTAACATTAGCAATTTCAATTGTTGGATCCACTAAATGAGATGCTTCTCTATTAGTAACATTATCTATGCCAAAAGCAGCGTGTGCTGATAACACACCATCAATATTGTGATCCATTTTCAAATGAGATTCATAAAATCCATCATCTCTCTATCGATTCACTGCTACAGATCCATCTTCATTCTCATCTTCAAGCACTACTACAACAGGTTGAACAACACTATTGTCTATGGCTTGATTAACCCACCTTCAACAATATTATGCTTCAACGATGTTCCATGCCTCATTGGAAGTTGTAACTTCAGTAAACATAGGTGGTGGTAGCAGATAAAAGCTACACCAATCACCCTAGATTTTTTTTCTATCTTCTGCCAGACTTCTCAACCTTTTTGCTTTTCCCATTAGAACACTACAAGTTCCATGCTCTTTAACACACTGTCACTTCCAAACTCAAAGCTTCCCTTGAATTTCAAATAGGGGAAATGAAGAAAGAAAATAAACATTCAGTTATACCTTGACCAAGAAAGATTCATAACTATCTGAAAACTGAAACCAAACACATAAATAAACACACAGGATTTACGTGGTAAAACCTTGAGAGGGTGTGAAGGAAACATCCACGAGACAATGGATTGGAATCTCTATTAATTCAAAAATGATTCTCAACACAACAGTTCATGGATTCATTTGGTTTTATATGTTCCTCCTCAGTTACATAATCGATGATTTTGTATAAACCTAACTTTTTACATTTTACCCAAATTTACTTAGTTGTAAAACTTCTAACAAACTCCACCTTGACAACAATTTTCCTAAACCCTTTCCCATGACCATTCATCATCTTTTATGCAAGCCAAGAGAAGATAAATACCATCACAACTTCTCTACTGTAACTGGATTTGTGAATATGTCTGCACAATTCTCTTGCATATGGACCTTTTGAAGAGCTACTTTTCCTCCATCGATCACATGTCTCAAAAAATGATACCTTACATCAATGTGCTCGGTTCTGTTGTGATAAGCAGTATTTGTAGCCAAGTGAATAGAACTTTGACTATCAAAAAGGACATTCACATTCTCCTACGTCCTTCCAATCTCATCAAGAAAACCCTTTAACCAGATTGCTTCTTTACTAGCATTTGAAGTAGCTATATATTCTGCTTCGGTAGTGGAAAATACAACTATTTCTTGAAGCTTTGACATCCAACTAATTGCTCCACCTGTAAGAGTAAGGACATAACCTGTAGTAGATATTCTTTTGTTCAAATCACCTGCATAATCAACATCTACATATCTGCAGATTGATCCTTCACTACCATTAAAGACGATGCAATGTCACTTGTGCCTCTTAGATATCGAAGCACCCATTTCACTGCTTGCTAATGTTCTTTACCTGGATTTACCATGAACCTGCTGACAACTCCAACTGCATGTGAAA
>APFE030067649.1:0-12103 GCA_000404065.3 Pinus taeda | reverse complement strand
GGCCAATGCAGGAATATGCAGAACACCCGAAAGGGTTCTAACCCTTCCACCTTGCAACTTCAACTTTAATTTTCCATGACCAATGATTCTAGCCTTCCTTCATCTCCTAAGAAGACATCACCACCATCGTATTTCTCATACTCGCAGAACCACTCTCTATGGGGAGTGAAGTGAAAGGATGCACCTGAGTCAATCAACCATGCCTCATGATCTACATGTGTACTTGAAGAAGCCAAGTACACATCCCCACCTTCATTTGAGGTGGTTTTCGCCTCTACAGAAGGAGCATCATCAGATCCCTTTCCTTTATTAGGAGCTTTAGATTTACAGTCCCCACATTTCCAGCACACCACCTTTATAGGTTTTCCTGGAGATTTAGATCTCCCTCTAGATTTATATCTCCCACTCAATGAATTATTTTGTTTCTGTTCTGGGACAGTGCTCGTATAGACAAGGCATCACCATTCTGGCTCTCCATATTTTTCCGCCTCATCTCCTTCGTCAACAAGGATGAGACTATTTCATCAAGCTGCAAGGCAATTGTATTGCTACCTATTGCAATAATCAGACTATCCCACGAATCTGGTAGAGAATACAACAAACTAATGCACTTATCTTCATCTGAAATTTTAAGATCAACAGATAATAACTGACTTACCACAATATTAAATGCGTTCAGATTCTTTATCACCAAGTCTCCATCTTTCATCCTCAGGTTACACAACTTTTTCTGCAGGAACAATTTATTCACAAGAGGCTTAGATTGGTACAAAGTCCCTAACTTTTCGCACAAATCCTTCATCGTAGCTTCCCCTGATACATTCAACAATAATGAATCTGAGACACACAATCATATTGTGCTCTTTTCCTTCTGATCCAACTTCTTCCATTCTTCATCAGACACTCCTGTTGATTTAGTACCCGTATCTACCATGATCCATTGATCTTTATCCACCAACAGATCCTCCATCTTGAGTTTCCACAACTCAAAACTCTGACCATTAAATTTCTCAATCTCTATCTTTCCACCGCTTGCCATCTTCTTTCACCACTAGAATCGATCTTACAAATCTCCCACTGAACAAGGTCTACCACAGGCCCAAGTGAAACCCCTCAGCAACAAAGGCATCCCCTTGAAGCCAAAACCTGGCTCCGATTCCAAATGTAGGGTCTAACCTTGTATAGAAATTACTTGCATACGAATTATAAAACACAGAAAATAAACAATGCGAGAGCATAACACATAAAACACATATACACAAAGATTTTCCCCTGGATCCAAAAACTGGGATTACTAGCTTGATTTTTCATTATGTTCCTTTCAATGTTACAATACATATTTATACATGTCGAAGCATCCAATACCATGGACCGAAAACCATTGCGTCCAAAACCATGTACAAAAATCATGCACAAAACCATAGGTAGGTCTGCCCAACCTACTATACGGTCCAAACAAAAAAACATTCTGCACCCCTCAAACCCCCATGACCCCCCTGCTACGCAAGAGGCGCAACAAGGGGGGGGACCTCTAATCCCCCGATTAACTACATAGGCTAGTCATGGAAAGAATATAACACAACCCAACAAAAACTCTTCAGACCACACTCCCATTGCATTGACATCTGAAAACCCTGAAAAAGGGGGAACCTAAAAGTTACCCTAACTTGACCCCACCGGCTCCAAAACACAAAAATTTCCTCGACGAGAAGGGAAAAACTATGTGTCCAGTGGAAAATCCAACAAAGAAAACCCACAACTACTAATATCCAAACTTGAGATTGATAATTCTTGTACAGTAAAACCCCCAAAAATTACCAAAGACTTACTTGAAATCCCAAGTAATCGCTTTGAAACCTCGTGAGAATCTTTGAACTCTGCATCAGATGGGAATATGCGCATGTGACCTAGGCCCACAACAAATTTAGAGAGCTCTGACTCCATTTTTGTGCCAGAAAATTATTCAGTCCCCATAGAAACTATCGAACCCTCAAAACCATGTTAGTTTGCAGATGAGAATTCCTAAGTTTTGAGAGAGATCATCGTTTCGAAACCTACCATCAAAACAATTCTTATTGCCTTATACGCATTTGTTTTAAATATCTCCAAACTGTGTTGATAAAAAAAAAGTCGCCTTATAATGTACTTTCAAAAAGGAAGAGAGATCAATTTAGCTTATTTATCAATAATCTTAAAAGCATGGCACTCAACATTCAGAGGGATTCAAGAAACATGAATAGGAGTTTGTATCATTTTGGTCTCATTAAAATTTTGGTTGAGGAAGAATTGCACCAAAAGAGGAAGACTAATGTTGCAACTCCCAAGGGTCTCAACTTTAATTGTTAACCCAAGGTTTGTTCAAACTTAAGAGGGGCCGACACTATGTGTTTAATATGTACTTATCCTTTTCCTTTGTTGACATTTTTATGGGTGAAATCATTGAGATGAGATCTAGTTATCGAGAGACCATATTGTTTTCTTTACGCTACAAGCATAATTGTAGAAAATGCAAGGCAATAATCAAATATATACTAACTACAATAAAATGAGGTAAACCACCTTAACTATGATGAAATAAAAGCATGTCTACTCTATTTTGCAATGAAAGCAAACTCACAATTGAAGTAAAGCATGTAAATATTAAACCCTAATTCTGCAAGAAAAAGACAATTTGTATAGTAAGCTTAGTCAATAAATTTACTTGGTATATTTGCTTCAAAATTCCATATTCAAGGTTCCAGGGTTGTTGTAACATATTAAGGAAGATGAAACAAGAGTTTGATGCAAGTTTGGATGAGTTTCGAACACAAAATGCAAACTACTATAGGAGTCTATCTTTTGTTATTGGAGGCAGTCTAGTGAGCAATGAAATGTGCTAAGAACGTGTTCTGAAAGCAAAGAGAGGATAAATAAGAATAAGGAATGGTAAAGCAACCATGTTAATGCCATAATTTTAATGGTAGAAGGATTTAATCAGTGAATGAGTGGCCGTAGAGTCTCTTGTAGCTCTGCAAAAAAAAGGGACAATACAGTTGCAACAAGCAATATCGATAAATAGCAACTAAAGTGAATTCAAATACATGAAAAGAGGTATTAAATGAACAAGATAATCATTGATAAAGCTACCATCTAGTGCTAAAATACTGTGCAAGAAAATATTGTTCATAAATAAACTAATTAACACTGAATAAAAACAATACTTCATAAATAATTTGCAGAAATGGATTAGTGCATGAAATATAATAATACAAAAGGGGTCTTGAGCACCTATGGTAGGCCCTAACCCAAGGAAGCCTAGATCCTTGAAGGAAAACATTCTAAGAACTAAATATGTCTTTCATTAACTTGAAAATTTATTGTACATCAATAGTTGCAAAACTGAAACTACTAAATATTTCTGCTATTAATGCTTCCACTAGCTTAAAAAAATTCCAACTTCCTAATGGGCTACTTGAGCCCTCTATTTATACAAGATAAGTGAGGGGAAGCCTCCTTTAAAGGATGACTACTTTCGCTACAAAACTCCTAAAAGTCAAGATCAAGCTCCTTAAGTGACTTCACAGCTACGGGGAGGAGTATTTAGTGCTCCAAACCCTGAGACCACTTGACATTTCACTAATATGGACCCCCAGCCGCTCCCATGATAGGCCATGCATACCACTGAGGCCTTCCAGTCATGCCCACAACATGGCATGCCAACATTTGTGTACTTTTTCAGCTAGTTTTGTGCCAGCGACCCCAGAATCTGTGCCACTTTTTCAGGGCCAGGACTCAGGCCATTACCCATAACTTCATGAAACCTCTAGAAATGATAAGTTATATTGGAACAAAGGTACTAATTCAAACACTTTATCAATGAACTGACAATAACCCTACTATCCATGACATACATTTCGTCAAACATGTCATAAATATGAAATATACATGCCATAACAACAAATCTAAGCATCGGGGTCTCATAATTATCTAAGAATCGTAAAGAAGCATTTTTTTCTATATCAAAATAGTTTCATTATCATCTATTAGGTCATATATTCATTGTTCATTGATTTTCAAGTCAAAACATGATGACAACCATACATCAAATTTTGTCATAAAACATACTCATAACCAACATATAACCAACAAAAATAACAAGGATATAACATCCATAAGAATCACATATAAACCAATATATTTACCCATCAAATACAAGAGGAAAGAGCTCTTATTAATGAATTCATAAGCCAACTAGGTCCGGGACTTCCACGAACCACCGGAACATAGATTGGTTGAACCAAATCTTTCTTTCAGCCAATCACCCCTGTGCCATATTCCAAGCATGAATGTGGGATCTCATAAAACAACTCAATAAAAACCAAATCAAGGCTTCCAGAGACAAAACCACCTGAACCGTTAACGAGCGATTCCACCTCATGGTTAGACATCACTAACCATCACTAGATTGGTCTCTACCAAAGCTCTCTAGGGCTCCAGAGTGTTTGTTCTAATGAGGGCTTCTAAGACTAGTAACTCAACCCACAACTTCTGTCGAGATTCCAAAGCGTTTGTCCCATCAAGGCTTCTAGGACTAGTACTCAACACACCAAGGGATTCAAGAGAATTTTTCCAACCAAGGGTTCTAGGAGTAGTAACTCAACCTAATCTATTATAGGGTTTCTAGAGCGTTTTTCCAACCAAGGCTTCTAGAAACTAATAATTCAACCCACAACCATAATGAACATGAGAACCAACCAAAAAAAAAAAGGAAAGACACCCACAACACCATTTCTATCTAGGAAATGGAAAAGCTAGGCATATCCACCGTCAATCCAAGCCATGCCAATGACAAATCATAAACAAGAAACCACATGCATGTGCCATGCATGCCAAAACTAGCAAGGAAACCATACATGCAACTCGGTACTTGCAAGCAAAACCCATTGTAGTCGTTGATACTAATGTTCTCTTGTGCTTTCTTGCTCTTGTTTTTCCTTCTTGCTCCAATCCAAAGTATGCCACACTCCTCCAAGATTGCTCCAAGAAAACTCTAAGTGTCTAAGAGTATGAGAGAACTGAACTAACAAAAAGTTATAAACTGATCCTTAGAAGAATTTTTATTAATGATGCCTCTATTTTATTCAATTTCCTATTATTTTTCTTCATTTTCCTCCTCACATGCAACTTGTGAACTTTCACCTCCCTTTTCTCCCAATTTCCATTATTTTCATAAATAAAATGTCAATAAATGCCTCATGCCTTTCCAAATCCTTTTCCATTGCCTTTGCCAATTTCCATAACCATTAATTAATCACAAGTGATCCCCATCACTATTTTTTCCCAACATTCATCTTGGAATATGTGTCTCATGACCATGGTGTTGGTAGGCTGAAATGCTCTATTTTTACCCCCTTCCTACTACAAAACCACAATCATCAACCTCTGTTTATCTCCATAAACCTCCCCATTCATGCACTAGTCCAAGAATACTATCTATTCCTACATAAACTTCATATTTCATGTTTAAGGTTTATTAGGTGCTTAATTAATCATTTTAAATAGATTTCATGCCTTTAATATTTCTTGTAACTTATATTTACTTTCCTAAAGTATTTGATAAGCTAAAGTATTAATCATTGTACTAGCTTGATCTAGTGTAGGTAGATTCCTGCACCACCGACAACTATCCATTTCGTGATCTCTGTAATAGCTCGATCACTTCATGCATGCATCTTGGTCCACGTCATCCAGCTCGGTTGCGGTCATCCAACTCGGTTAACTCAAGTGGAGGATAGTTAGGGATATGGTCGAGGATAAGGTCTACGACCAACGATTAGTTCACATCTTATTATAGCCACTGCCTTATTTTTGTAATTTTGTTTGTTATTTCATTTTAGTTGAAAGGCTCGATTTGGAACGACTGTGTAATTTTCGATTATGACCATAGGTCGAAGGGTTGTATAAAGTATAGCTCTTAGATAGAACTAGGTTAGCGGTAGTGATAGCAATGCAATTGTAATTTTTGGTTAATTTGTACTCTCGTTGTTGCCCTCGTTCTGGGTTGGACTTGAACTCATAATGTATATTTGTTGATTGGAATTAATACAAGGAGCTGCACCATGATTTTCTCACTCTGCATTTTAATCTTTCATTGATGTGTTGTTAACATGTTGAAGATTTTCATTTCCTAAAATGGAAAACGAGCAGGTTGGCTAGGGCCTAGCCAACCCAACTCGTTTATCCGCTTGCTTTCATCATCTTAAAGGTGTGCGTTAACTTTGTTATTTGTAGAAGCATGGTTTAAATCTTAATTTCGTTCTTGCTTAATAATTCTGATTTATTTCGTTGAACAATCAAAGTGTGAATGGATCTGTTATGTGAAAGTCAGATTGAATCAGTTTACATTTTGTAATTTCTTTTTTGGTTTACTTTCGCTTGGATCGTGCAGATAAGGTTATTGCTGCACCAGTGCATGTAGGATTTGCACTCTAGTTTGCTAGTTCATTTACAACAAGTGTTTTATTCTTTTTCCTTTATATGATTTAATCTATTTCTGCAAAATAATCGTTCATCATCAGAAGGAAGCATTTCTAATACTAAAAGTTAAACTTCTAAAGATCAAAGATGATGTCTTGAAATAGAAAAGAGCGTTGTTGCAACATCTTAATTTATATCTGCACCTCACAATTTAAGGAAAATGATTAAACATAATCTGAAATATTATAATGAACTCATTTCGAGTTAGATTTGGTTTCATGCAAAGCCTTTGACTGAAGAAGGTCCGCTTTAACTTCTGAAGATTGTTTTCATCTTAAAAGTTTATTTCTATTTGTGAGATTCGGTTGGTTGAAGCATTCTTTTTCGTGTGCAAGTTATTTCAGATTTTGCTCGCATTTTCAATTCTTTTTATAGTTGACACACCCTTCTATTTTTCCCAAAAGTAAATTGGAATACTTGGTGTAGGAAGCTCTGTTTTGGTAGAAAAACTAGTGTCTTGTTATAGGAACATAGTGCTCCACGCCTTGAGGCCTACAACCCCTACAGGAAGACATAAGTCTTCGATATAAGTGTAAAATATACTTCGCACATAAGTTTTGTACCTGTACTAGTGCAACCATATTGCAAGAGTACAGGAACAACTGCTTAGTGTGAGAAGGAAAATCATTTAGAAGGCATATTTTTTCAAGGGCCCACTTGTTAAACTACCACCACCTATACTGGGGATAAATATAGAGTTTTACTTCAACAGTTAAGATTGTTTACGACAATGTGAAAGTTCCTTTTTTTTTATTTCTTTGTAAATTCATTATTTTACATTCCAGCACTAGAATTACTTCGGTGTCAATTGCCCTTTGTGATTTTTCTATTTGATTCTACAAGATTTCAATTGAGAAGTAGGAATAGAAATAGGAAAAGTTCATACCACTTTTGGCATTATCTGTGCTTCGTCTCTAAGTTTATGAACCCCCTGGGTTTACAATTAAGTGTTGAAGGAACTTGCTGAAGTGCAATTCCTGCACCCAACATTTTGGCGTCGTTGGCTGGGAGGCGATTTGAATTGGCAAGAATTTTCCGTTTTTCTGCAATAGGGGTAAGTTTGCTATTATTTTTTCTACAGTGTGCTTCTATTGTTTGAAGGAATTTATAGGTGTTGAGTTATTTTTTTGAGTTGCAACATTTTATTGGAATTTTGTTTTGTCATTTTTTGAAATGAATGCCTAAAAGAGGTAGGGGTCCGGAGCCCACTAAGGGTCGAGGAAATATTGATAAATCTAAAATCAAATCTCATATTGGGTCTTCTTTTGCAGGCAAAAAGTCCAAACAGATCCAAACGCATCACACAGGAATAATCTACTTGAACTCTCGCAACAGCAGTCCAGGTGTGACACAACCCACAAAGGAGAAGAAGGGGACTATTAGAACCCATAGTCAACCTTCTCAGCCTGTTGAGAGAGGTTCGCTTGGAGGAGCAACAATGGTAGATCATGAAGAGCATGCAGAAGGAATTGTTGAAAATAAGGTGTTGTGCCCTAACACAACCCCCCCTTTCATATCATTATTATCTCAAAACTATAATGTGAAATGGGTCCCTTTTTAATTTTAATTGGTATCAACTTAACCTTATTCAAAAAGGTCCAAAAAAATAAAATAAAGAACATTACTAAACCTTTTTGATAAACCAATCAAAGGCCTTATATGTAAATGATTAATCTTTTATCATTACGATAAAGCGATCTCAAGATCGCATATCGCAATGACAAGGGAAACACAACTTAAGGACCCTTTGGTTTTCTTCGATGCGAAATAGGCTATCGGATATCAACAATAATAAGCTGGCGCAATAAAACTCCCTTTCGCTCCGATACGATGCAATATCTCTATCGGCGATCGACGATTTACCATGCATGCTTTTAAAAGTGCCCCAGTCAATACTCCCGACGCGATGCGATATAGCTATCAGTGATCAGGGATTCCAAATGGAACCAATGTAATGCTTTAAGATTTCCCCGACGCCCGATTGCGATAAAGCCAAAAGTGCGTATTTTAAAGAAAATCTTAAAGCGGGTTTATTACGATTAATTCGTATTAAAAGCCTTATCTTCTGAATAGCCATTCATCCGCGCTCAACCGCCAAAACATCCAAGGCACGCTTCAAATAAATCATTCGGCCAATAATCGACGTGATGGGCATTTAAAGGATTGACAGGTCTTAACGGCCATTTAATGAAACAGTAAGCCTAAAATATTTTCACAGATTGTATCCGAGGCCACCTTATGTTGATCATTCACCATGCATTTATCGATATATATCTCACTCATATTCGATTTGCGCTATCAATTTTCTGTATTACGCTCATTATCATTCCTGTGCAGAATTCTTCCGAAGTAACAACTTCAAGCAGAATGGGGAAGAAGTCCAAGAAAACTGCAATTGCTTCCGCTTCGCCGGCCACAAGGCAAATCATCGTTGATCCAGGAACTAAAAAGAAATGATTAATATCAGATACTACATGCCTAGGACTCGCCAAAACTACTTGGCAAGGTACCTATAATTTGATTGAAGCCGAAGGACCAATGATGACAGTAGTACAAGCCTCAGTAGATAGCACTCGCAAATATGATGCTAATCTAAAGGACTTAGCCAACTCTTTTCTTCATCGGATAGCAGCTCGGGAACAAATCCTCCCATATACAGACGTGGTGAGATGGGCAATTCAGAAAATCCCAATCACAGACAGAACCTTCAGCACTAGAGATGGGAGAATTTTTGGTTCCTTTCAAGCTGAGGATTTGAGGCAAATGTATCATTTACCTGTGCCAGAGAAGAAATATAACACGGAATTTCTGGAGAAATTCCGAGCTGAGAACGAGACTGAATCCGAACCCATTCGGGATTGGAGGCAAAATCCAGCAAAACACAAACACGAATCCTCGGGTAAGTACTCGGTTGATTCTCTATGCTCTCCTTATTGCTATGCTGGGATAATAATGTGTAGGTTGTGGGGATTACATGATTCCGCTAATTTTACTATAGAAATGGTTCCCTTGATGGAAGCGACATGTAATGGTGAAATAATGGATTGGGAAACTATACTGTCTAATAAGTTAGCAACCGCAGTTCTTGATTTTAGAACCAAGTCCCGCGTCACTGAAAGGCTCATTCCCCCATTCTACTATAGCGCTTATATGCTTGACATCCTGTGTTTCAAATCTGAATTTCCTGTGCTTGGATGGAGGTGGACGTCGCAAGACCCCACACCCATTCACATATATCATCAAAAGTTGTGGAAAACCAACTATAAGCACCATTTATACCAAATCTGCAACGGCTTCATGTTGCCCATTCATCATTCTATTTTTAATAAGCCCGCCCCTAAGATTTCCTACCAAGCAGGGATTGATTTAACATCCATAGGGAGTTGGTTCGGGGAGGAAAAGTTCACTTATATCAGAATTTTTGGCAGTCAAGCCAAACCTCACGTTCTTCCTTTGTACATACCTAATAAACTGCTGGCCAGGGAGATAGCCTATCAGATTATCTCCGATGGAGCTACACAAACTCTAAAGAAGAATAAGAAGCAGGTCTGGCCCTCTTTTCCCTTGAGATGTGGTATCTACACTCTACATGATTTCAAACATGCAGAGAAAGAAGCTGAAAAAATAAAGGCATTAACTCTGGCAACTCTCCCTAGTAGGCGATTTGATGCACGCAAAGTCGCCTATAATGCACTCGAACAGGCCAAATTGACCAAGTTCGAGCATAAAGAAGATAGGTTCGAGGACTTATTCTCATTGGCCGAGTCAATGTATCAAGTTAAATTGCTCGCTATAATTGAATACAAAGATGAAGGATTAGTTGAATTCAACAGACTTAGAGAGCAGAGGTTGCAAACTCTGCCTCTAGATTTGTTAGTGATGACTCCAACAACAAAATCAAGCGAGCTTGAGCAGCGACTTGTTAAAGAACCCCCTGTTACATCAAAGGAACAGGAAGAAGTGCATGAGAAAATACAAGAGGAGACCCAGGCGAAAGAGCAAGAACAGAGCAGTTTAAATGTAAATCAAAATACTCAGATTGATCCGAAATTGCTCCAGGAATGGCAGCAATTCAATTCAATTATCGGCAATCTTGAATGCTCTAAAGATGAAGAGACATCAAAAGAGGTCAATACACAGGAGGCGACTTCAAAGCAGGTTTCAGGTGAAACCAACGACCCACCCAAGTCAAAAGAAGTAGAAATAATCCCAAAGGATCCTTCCGACCAGGTTATTTTGCAGATTGAAGAGATTCCTCCCTTAGACATCTTCTATAGCCCAAGACATAAAGCTGTGGTGAAACGACAAAGGAAGAGGAGAAGGACTGATCAACCTTCCTTATTCCCAAAACAAACAGTGATGGGCAATGTGCTTTGGAAAGAGGAATTTGACCCCTCTGATGATTTAACTAAACTATCACAATATGCTGGAGCCTATTCGACGGCGACAATAGACAAGGCATCAGAGGTGAGCAGTTTATTGAAGACAAAAGACCAGGACATCTTTTCTCTACAAGCACAACTATCGGAAGCACAACAAAAGGCGGAGCAGGTAGAACAACAATTGGTAGTACAACAACAAATAAATAATCAATTGACTAAACAATTGCAGGAAGAGAAGCAGAGAATTGATGACAGCGCAGTTCAAAAGCAGAAGCAACTATCTGAGGCATTGGCGCAACTAAGAGCATCAAATGAACAAATGCTGAAGTCCAAAGATGAGCAGATTGCTCAATTATCAGCCCAGCTAGAGCAAATGAAGAAGCTTCCACAAATAAATGAATTCAAACTAGAGGCACTTCAGATAAACAAGGGATTGGTAAATAAGATGAAGCTTTTATGTCAGCAAATCGCCCAGGCGGAACCATTATGTGGTTTAACCACATCAATAAGTGAGAAAGTAGAAAAGGCTAGAACAGATTTGGATCAAGCCGAAGAAACATTGACCAATTTTCTTGAATGGCAAGATACCGATCAGGGACAGGCGGCTAATTTACCAAGGATTCTAGAATCACATAAAGAAATATTATTTACAGAATGGCAGTCTCAGTTAATGAAGGTAGAAAGAGCAATATCAAGATGCAAAACAACCACTAGTAATTTTGTTGAATTGGTTAATAATACTCTTTACTTGTCTAACATGATTTCTCAATGTACTCCAAGCAAATTAACAGCAGCGAAAATATTGGAGCAGTCATGTTACCCAGAGCTAGAGAAAAATGGAAGGTTAATCGAAGGAATTAACAGTTTGACATGGGACGCCTATTGGTTCTTTTTAGTCAAGCCGCATAGCCAGAGAGCCGCCCTCAAATGCATTACAGATGCGATCGGGTATATTATTCCCGATATTCAGGATGCCACCTATGTCGCATAACTCAATTCTCGCCTCAACAGACCACCCGAAGTGGAGCCAATGCTTGCGATATGTCAGCTCAGGTTTAAAGGCAAACAACCTGAATGATGACTCATGCCGCCGACTGCCAGATCGCTGCAAAGGAGATAGTTATCATCAATTGATACCAATTGAGTAGGATTTTAGTTTCAAGATATTTAGTTTAGTGTAGTATTTATAGACCCTTTCATGCATT
>APFE030067640.1:32140-42593 GCA_000404065.3 Pinus taeda | reverse complement strand
AAAGATAATCATAATGCATGTTGAAGCTAACCAATACTTAAGCTAATCAAGGTAAACATAGAAGTAAGGATAATTATAGAGGCACATAAGTGTCTAAATTGGCTATTTAGGGTCCACGAAGGACGATAGGAGACTTTCACATAGGCTTCAAGGACGAATAGGAGAGGTACATTGATAAGACATAAAGGGCTTATAGGTCTACGTGAAGGAAGGATTACGGTATAAAAATGATAGCACAACAATCTCAGGGTGCGGAGACTTTAGTTCACACTCCGCGAATTGATGCCGAAAGGGCCAGTAGTGTAGGGATTTGCTTGGCTGACTTAACATTGAACCTGGTTCAGGGGCCATCAAGCCAACACTTAGTTCTCCATTTCACTTAGCATGCATCATGAAAGTTATTGCGGTCTTTTTGGGGTGAAAATGTTCTTCCTCAACTATACCTTTTCCTGGTGTTCATGTAAAATAATTCCTTAATTTTAGACAACATATATCAAATTCATTTGAAGGGACCCTTACCCTATTCCTTTTCTTTACCTTTTTACTGTGACTTGCTGCATTTCCAGTTGAAGCCTTTTTAAAGAGTCCATATACCTCGTAACATCCCTACTGTTGCAATATTCAATAGTTCTTGAAATAGTCTTGTCATCACACATTAGTCATAAATTCATCATATTAGATATTTATGGATTTCAATTAAAACTTCATAAAGGAATTTTCAAATGTATCCAATTTTAGCATGTCCTCATCCAAGCTCTCAATATTGTGCATATTCATTTGAAAAGCATGTGCCATTCATATACATTTTCCATCCTATTCATATGTTGTCAATTTCAGAGTCAATTTTAGTTCTTTATCGTTTTCATTTATGTAGAAAACGAAGGTCATAAGCATAAGCTCATTAATAATAGTAATTATCAGCAATAGGTCATTCTTGCACACCTGCCCAATGGATATTCTGTGTGACATGGAATCCATTAACTAATTTGACAGTGAGATCACCTAAAACATGGTAAGTATAAATTTTATTTCATACCATTTACATAGTGACCATATTTTTAACTATTACTCACTTATCTTACTATTATGATGGTTCTTCGCAAATGACCTTTCAAACTACATAACATCATTATACCTTTATTTCATTTTTTCATCTCTCTCTCTCTCTCTCTCTCTCTCTCTCTCTCTCTCTATTATGTCCCTATAATACTAGTGTAACCCCTTATTGTTATTACTGCAACCGCCTTATTATATTGTTGTGCCCATGTAGTTGCCATAATGTTATTATTGTGCCCCATAGTAGCCCACTATTGTTATTGTTGTGCCCTTACATTATTATTGTTATGTCGACTCTGATTATATTATGACCCCTTAATCTCCTATATATAGAAAGGAGGTATTTTCATTTGTATCATCCAAGAATTGTTCATTTGTGTAATGTAAAGAAGGTTGCCCCCTCAAAGAGTCTGATTTCTAAGTTGTTCATCTATCTTTTCTATCTTTTTGTGAGCTGGTTTCATAACATTTGGTATCAAAGCTTTGGATTCTAGGGTTTCGCTACTCCAAACATGTCATCGTGGCATTTTTGATATAGTGTTTTGTCTGCAAAGTTTCCAAATCTAAAAAAAAACAATTTGATCCGAAATCTTTCTGAACCTCGGGTCCGAATTTCAAACCCTGTCTCATTATATTTTCAGAGATATGGTCTGAGGAAGTTAGGGTTTTTGAAAGCTCCAAAATTCCATCTCAAATAGGCCAACGTGGAATTTTATTTATAATGATTTTTCTATGAAGTTTCAGACTCTGAAATTAAAACCCATTTGCACCGAAATTGTGGTGAAGCGTAGGCCCAAATATCAGATCTTTTTTCACAATAATTTCGAAGATACAGTCCAAGACATTTAGGGTTTCTGCAGGCTCCCGAATTACATCCCAAACAGGTGACCTTGGGAAAAATGTCATAACTTTCTCTTTGAGCATCATATTGAAATTGTGTAAGAGGATACAGAAAGAGGACAGACTGTACTTTCCTTTATATTGTTTTCAGGTGCGAAGGTCGAAAATGTGACACATGGCAAGTCGTAAAAGTTTGCTCTATTGAACGAGTCTATAATCAGGTCATCGTAAGAGATTTGGCATAACGCTTTATTGAAGAATTTAATATTGATCCGACTGGTGGGGTTAGAAAGAGGACTCAGAGGGCTACCATACGAAACAAGTTCAAAACTTGAAGATCTGAAATTATATAGTTACAGTCGTTTAAAGATCGATTTGCAAAAATCAAGAAAAAAAACTACAAATTGGATACTACAAATGGAGCAATATTTTGATCTAATGATGTACAAATGTTACAATAGGTACATATTACATCTTTATATTTAGAACCAAATCAATTTGTATGGTAAAAAGGGGTATTTTCTTGTAAACCACTTTTCACCTGGTCAATTTTCACGGAGGAAATGATAGCACATTATGAGGATACAAAAAGAAACACCTTATTTAGCCAATTGATAAATCTCAAACAAAAGGGTTCAATGGAAGAGCACATTGAGGACTTCCAAAAATTGAATATAAGGATAAATGATATTCTAGAGAAGCAAAGGATTAATGTCTTCATAGGGACTTTAAAGGATAACATTAAACATGAGGTTCGTCTTTGGGAACCTGATTCATTGGAGAAGGCATTTAGGTTGGAAAGAAAAAATGAAAGCAGAATTATGGAAACAAGGAATCCTACCACTCACAACTATAAATATGGAAGTGTTTTTTCTCCTAGCCTTCCACAACCTATAAGGTTTACACTGCAACAATTGGAAGAAAAAAGATAAAAAGGGATTCATTACAGTTGTGATAGAAAATACACTAAACGTCATAGGTGTGTTGAGAAGAAATTATTTTACATAGTTTGTGAAGAGGAGGAAAAAAAAGGATTAAGAAACATCAAAAGTAGAGGATATACACCAGGAACCAACCTTATAGAAAGAAGAAATGAATCTGACCATATGATGTAAAGCATTGGCAAGAATTACCACTCCTCAAACTCTCGAGATAGAAGGACATATCAAGAAGAAAAAGGTTCAAGAAGTGAAAGATCACATAGAGGATCAAGAAATGAATCCGACCATGTCTTGTAATGCATTGGGAGGAATTACCACTCCTCAAACTCTCAAGAGAGAAGGAC
Source organism: Pinus taeda (assembly GCA_000404065.3). Taxonomy (NCBI): domain Eukaryota; kingdom Viridiplantae; phylum Streptophyta; class Pinopsida; order Pinales; family Pinaceae; genus Pinus; species Pinus taeda. Next base: position 39,412 of record APFE030067640.1, on the reverse strand, counting down.
ATATCAAGAATAAAAAGGTTCAAGCAGTGAAATATCACATCGAGCATCAACAACAAGTTCTCCAACTTTTAAAGGATAACCCCACTTTAGTGTAGAATCGAATGAAACAATAGGAATATCAACATCATAGTGAAAGAAGTTTTGATGTAGGCGTTTGGGTATTTTTACGGTTGCGCCCTTACAAACAAATGTCCCTCAAGCAAGTTAAGAAGGATAATAAATTATCACCAAACTACTATGGTCCTTACAAGGTGATGCAAAATATTGGTACTATGGAATACAAATTGGAGCTTCCTACATCTTCCCCAGTTCCCCCAGTTTTCCATGTTTCATTCTCAAAGAAGGTTATAGGTGACAAGCTCCCAGTTCAAATAATATTGCCAGAACTTGACGTGGAAGGAAAAATCATATTGGAACTTGAAGAAGTCACGGAAACAAGAACCCAACACCTACGAAATTGATCAATTTCCGAGTATCTCATCAAGTAGAAGAACTTACCTGCTAAAGATTCCACATGGGAGGACAAGAATTTTATACATAAGCATCCAGAACTACTCAAGCGTTGAGGACAAAATTTTTTGAAGGATAGGGGCATGTTAGGTCCCTATACTACAAGTGTAATCCCCTATTGTTATTAGTGCAACCCCCTTATTATATTGTTGCGCCCATGTAGTCCTCATATTGTTATTATTGTGCCCCATAGAAGCCCATTGTTGTTATTGTTGTGCCCTTACATTATTATTGTTATGTCGGATATGATTATATTATGACCCCTTAGACTCCTATATATAGAAAGGAGGTCTTGTCATTTGTATCATCCATATGTTCATTTGGTAATGTAAGAGGTTTCCCCTCAAGGGCTGATTTCTAAGTTTTTTGATTATCTTTTCATCTTTTTGTGGCTAGTTTCATAACACTCTCCTTATTTTATATATATATATATATATATATATATTATAAATATATATCAGACATGCACAATTTTGGTTAACTGAACTTCCTTCTTATGCTATTTTCATACTTATCACATGATTTTCCATTTTGTCCATGTGGACCTAGCCAAATCCACCTAGTTGTTCTATTATCTTCTTCTATCCTCTACTATCATTTATCCCATGTGCATAAGGTTTAATCACGGTCTTGAATTTTGGTTGGATTATTTAGCTCTACTCCATGAGATCCTTTTCTTTCCTTTCCCACACTCAACAAACCAACCGAGGCAAAATCACAAAAGGGAAACAAGAAATAATGAAAACAATGAAAAGACGACAACAATAATATCATGAAAACAATACAAAGTAGCATGGCCATGCTCAAAGCCAACAAAATTATGAAGCCCACAATGACAACAAGGACATGCAAAACATTCTTTCTACACTTAATTCACTAATCCACTACAAACTCAATCCCTTTGAGTTTTCGCATTTAGTGTGTCCATCGGCAACATATGCACAAAATTTTAGTGAGAGTTATTCCAAAGGTTTATAACAACCTCAACATTCCAATATCCCTCTAAATAGTTTAAGAAGGAAATTTTTAGTAATTCGGAGAGTTTGAGGGGATTTCCTCTCAACTTTATGCATTACAGCCTGTTGGTTTAGGTGCCTATAGCTTGCATGAGATCTTATTCCTTTGTTGTTCATTTGGGAAATTTATTTTCAAGTCTTCCTCTTCATAGTTCTAGCATGTCAATGATTTTATTTTCTCTAATCTTACGAGGTTTCTTCCTATTCTTGTTAGCATGACATTTTTTTATTTTTCCAGAGGTTGATGCATGTTGCAAAAACTCTTACATGTATGACAGGTTCTGTAGCAGTATTGTGTTCAACCCTTCATATTCCTTTTTTTTTATGATGAGCCTTTCATTATCTACTTTTGAAATATTCAACTAATCTTTCAATCTCCTGAAGATTTATGTTCTATCAAGGGAATTTTTCCTTCTTGTTCATGGTGAAATAGGCCCATTATATGTTGTACCATATTGTTTTCCATCCCTTTATCGATGTTTGTAATTGTGTATTATTATGTGTTGTTGCACACACATAGCTATTAGTTATGTCAAGCATAAAAAAAAATCGACTTATTACCTTGTCATGCAAACACTATACATGCTAGTCTGAAGGATGTTGTTTGTTGCTTTGTTCACATAGAACCCATGTTAGAAACATATTCGAAAGATTAAAAATGAAATATCACTATGTTTATAACCATATCATCACTAGGCTTGAAATCAACATTGCCAAGATTAGCAACCATGACATCTGCAATTTTAAAGGCCAATATATACACATATATATACATAGAAAATTACTTATCATAATAAATTTTTAATCATCTATCTGTGAGCCTCTTCAGGTCTAGTGTTGAACCTTAAATTTTCATTTCATATAATCTTGAGCCCATTTAGTCCAAGTACTGAACCTGGGCACTTTAATACCACTCTGCAACTCCCTTCCACCCTCTTGTACTTCCTCAGACTATGGGAGGTGTTACCTATAATGAACTCAACCCTAAAGGTATATTATGAAGACAAGGCCTATTTTCTCAACTTTTTAAAGCCTAAAATAATTAACACCATCATGTTCATATCTTCAAGAAATATTTGATGATATAAATTTTATCTCAAACTAACCTCAAAATTGAAATTTATTCCATTTTAAAGTTTGTCCTATTATATATTTCCACATTAATAATGACCACCACATGGTATCCATGTGGACCCACCATGCCTCTATGGCACATGCCACCTCTACCCAAACTATCGAGCCCCATGGGGCCTAGTCCCTTTTTGTTTTTTTTCCTTTGTATCTAGTTTCGAAGGAAAATATAATGTGCACAATATTTCCCATTGTGCATAATTTCTTAGCCCTTAGATTGCAGGGACTCTGGATATCCTCCTTTAGGAGACTTACCATGGAGCCCATAAGGCTTCGAGGTAGCCACCATGGCTAGCGTGGCATTCTCCACTTCATCTCTCCTTGCACTTCCCATAATTCCCACATCCTTCATGCTTTACTTTGCCATGGTGTTCCACAATTCCTCGTTATATATGGGTACTCTCTAAAAATCATAATGGTACAACCCCTGGTCCCACAGATATCTTTTATGAATTCAAAGGTATTCGATCCTGGCCCACATATGGGGTTTCACAAGTTTTCACCATGCCTTCACCCTCAGATGTCTTAGATACAATTCCTCTCATAAATAAATCCACCTCACACCTTAGTTCATCTAACGAGGACCACTCCAAATAATCTACACATTCTACTAAATCTAGCACCATTCAAATCTGACCTTGTGTAAATGTTCATCTATGTGGGGATCATTCTCGATAATTATACACCCTTCAAAATAAAAATCATTGCATATTAGTTCCTAACAATATTTCTACAAAAAATTGAGCCTCTCCAAAAATTTGGTGTCACCAAATTCTTCACTAATTGCAAAGTTCCCAATCCCCTAGATCCCAGATTCCTCACCAAATAAAATAACACCCAACCCCACCCATGTGGGTCCCATCTCAAATATGAACTCCAACCCTGGGCTAATATGAATAGATGGAAGTCTGACCTATTTCTAAAAATTTACAATGCACAATTGGCCAGACTTCTAGATTCTTGAATACATCCGCCAAACCCAAAGTGCATCCAATCCAAATACAGGGCCCTACCAAAATTTATTCGTACTTGGATAAAATCTGATTTTCTCAATACTTAGACATAGAGATTCTAAGAACTTCAAGGGACTTAGCCAAGGTTCTCCTTAAATAAGGGCATTGCTTAAAACCCCCATTTTGCAAAGATAAAACCCTTTTACAAACACTAAACTTCCAAATATTGTACATAGCCATAATACAATCAATATACTTATCAACATGCCTACTTTTAGGCACTGAAACAAGCTAAACCATAGCTAATACTACTCGATAAAATTATAAACATTGGCATTATATAAAAACACATTGGATCCCAAGAAACATTATCAGGTTCATTGATATATCATATATTTCATCATTCTCAGTCCTTTACTAGGAAAGGCAATCAAAAATCTTAAATAGTTAGAGATACATAATATCCATAACATACCAAAAAATGGAAATCACAGAATACAATAGTCTAGTTAGGCACATCAAGCAGTCCTACAAGACTATAAATATAACTTTTCTCTTTATAAACATATCAACAAACAAAAAAGCCTCCAATCCCCTTGTAACCTTAATTACTTTCTTCCCTCAAGAGGGAGTCTACAACCTTCAAGAAGGAAATGAACCATGATATTCGCAATGTGTTAGATTATAGAAATCACATACCATAATATGTTATTTTAAGCTTATCAAGCAATCATGCATATTCATGTAAGTAACTCTATAAACCATTAGGATAATAGCAACACATAGATCCATAACTTTATGATGACCATGAAGGTATATAGAATAAAGGACTGACTATGATCACACAAAGATCTCCAATACCTTCCAAAGGTAGAACTAATACATACACATAATGCATATATTGAGCTACTAATGAGATCACCCACAAACATGGTCACAAAAGTGAGATGCCCATACTTATAACTATATAAAGATAACTGAAACTTATGAAATCATAGTTAATCCTGAGTGATTTTAAATTGCCAGTGAGGGATATATCAAACAACCTACAAATGAATAAGGAAGATTGTTAAAATTGGAAACTAGGGCAAAACTTCATGTGGGTCATCTTATTCATGGCTGATAATATTTTTATTAGATTCCTCTCGTCGAGAGGTGTAAGATTGATATAAATATCATCCGATTCTAATAAGTATTCATGGAGATATGAATTTATTTTGATTATGGAATTATTATCAAGCCGACCTACAACTCATGTAGGCTCAGAAGCCCAATAGTCTCATCTATTCAAACACCAATGTTGTGTATAAATATAATAGGAATTTTCCACATTTGCACTCACTCATCTCATCACATCTCTCTCTCTCTACTGCGTAGAAATGAGTCTCTTCTCTACTGCACAGAAATCGGTCTCTCTCTCACACATGTGAAGCTAGAAGCTATTGAAACTAAAGTTGCAACTGCAGAAGTAAAGATTGACCTGTGTGGCCTAGAAGATCTCCTCATCTGAATTGCGTTGTAGGTTCATCTAAACCTCCTCTGAAAGCCACATCTTTTGGTGGTGGAATTAAGTCAATCCGACGAACGGTTTGTAAGATATCCACTGCCCTAGTTTGAAGCTGAAACTACAGAAGTAAAGGTTGACTTGCGTGGACTAGAAGATATCCTCTTTGGAACTACACTATAGTTCCATCTAGATCTCCTCTAAAAGCTGCAACTTGTGGTGGTGGAATGAAGTCAATCCGACGAACAGTTTGCAAGATATTGACTGCACTAGTTTGAAGCCGGAAACTGCTGAAACTGAAGCTGCAACTGCAGAAGTAAAGATTGACCTACGTGGACTAGAAGATATCCTCTTTGGAACTTTGTTGTAGGTCCATATGGATCTCCTCTAAAAGCCACAACTTTTGGTGGTGGAATGAAGTCAATCCGACGAACGGTTTGTGAGATATCATCTACCCTAGTTTGATAATGAAGCTGCTAATGCTGATGCTGCTGATCTGGGGTTTGCTACTACTTATATGAATCAGATTTATTGTACTATTTCTCTCTGCTGAATTATTGAAGATAAAAGAATATTTGATCAAAGGGTTTCCCCACACACTGTGGGGTTTGTCCCTGGCTAGCCGCCACATCTTGTGTCTCTTGTCTTGGCTTGTTTTCTGTCGATCGTTTAATGTTCTATCTGCACTTTACTTTATGTACATGTGATTGCTAATCTATGGAATATAATAAGGAAAAGAAGTAAACGGTTATAAGCATAGAACATACCATAAATTAACATGGTATCAGAGCTGAGGTGAAGACAAAGCCTAAGCAAGAGCAAGAGCAATCACCAAAGAGAAGATTGGCAAAGCTATCCTAAAAGAACGATGGGGTCCTCAACACTCTTTCCTGCCGAAGACAAGCTCCGTAAGAAAGATGACTATCACAAATGGAAGATATCTATCGATCTAACCCTACAAGATCCATGAGTGTTGGACCATGTAAGAGGCAATATTGTTGAGCCTCCATCAAATGCATCCACTGCTGCATGGAACAAATGGAAAACCAAAGAAGTCAAAATAGAAGATCATCCGGGACTCTATTGACAAGCGCTTGGTGGCCTACATCTCTAATCTAGAAACCTCCAAGGAAATCTATGATAGACTGGTGAGTTTATTTAAAGTTAATGATGCAAATAAAGTTTTGTCTCTTAGAAATAAACTTAGGGAAATCAAGAAGGGTAAAGATGAGAGTATGCAAGCATACTTCTTCAGAATAACCGAGATCAAGAACGATCTCCTATCTATTTGGGAGGCTATTACTGATAGGGAAATGGCGCTCATGACTCTTGGATGACTACCATCTAAATGGTACGTGTTCAGGACTACTCTTCTGAACTATAATGTAATTCCTGGTTTCGAAGAATTAATGGCTAGATGCATTCAAGAAGAAACAAGGGTAGAAGAGCAGGAAATGCCCTTGCCTAAAGGTCCTCCTGCTGATTTTTCTTCTCATGCTAAGAAAAGAAATAATTATGGGTATAAATCGAAAAGAAAGGTTGGATCTAAGGGTGGAAGAAAAGGACGATGTTTCATTTGCAATAAAGCAGGTCACTATGTAAGGGAATGCCCTGATAGAAAGGACTCTCACCATGATGATGATCAAAATCCCTCTCATGGTAATCGAAGGGATGGAAAATTCAATAGCAAAGGTAAAAGAAATGTTGGAAATCTAGGAAGAGGGCAACCATTCAAGAAGGCTAGAAAGTCCAGGATGTATTAAATGCACCTGACCTCAAAAAGAACCTAGTATCCATGTCGGCAATAAAAGACAAAGGCTACAAGGTAACCTTCAGTGATGGCAAAGTACGTATATGGAAAAATAATGTTAAAGACGCCTTTACTCTTGGGTTTAGTGTTGATTCATTATATCAGGTCAATGGAAGTCCACTAGGTGTCATGTCTTATGACACATCTCTTCAGTCCGAACATTGGCATCGGAGGTTTTCCCCCCTTCATTATAAAGCTATACTCGGTGTAAAACAAATGGTGATAGGGATGCTCGAATTCCGAGTAGAGAAAGAAGGTGTATGTCTAGGATGTGCCGAAGGAAAGCTCAAAAGGGGACCATTCCCCTCAAGCCAAAGCAAGACCTCCGATATATTACAGTTGGTTCAC
>APFE030067640.1:0-30335 GCA_000404065.3 Pinus taeda | reverse complement strand
TGAACCTCCATCCGAACATATGTTTTGTAGTTAGCATTGTGAGCTCATATTTGGTTGAGCCTCACTAGATTGGTGCCAAGAATCTTCTAAGATATCTTCGTGGCACAATGGGTTAAGATACATTGTCGAAGATGTGAGACTACTTGGATATACTAATGTTGATTGGGTAGGCAGTGTGGTGGACCGTAAGAGAACTTTCAAGTGTTGTTTCACCTTGGGATCTGTTTCAATATCCTGGATGAGCAGGAAGCAGAAGTCGGTGGCTTTGAACACCATCAAAGCAGAATATATTGCTGCTAGCATGGCCTCCTGTGAGGCAGTCTGGTTGCAAAAGCTCTTCAGTGAGCTGTTTGTATTTACATTGTACACCACTGTGATTCTCTGTAACAACCAGAGGTGGGATTAGATTATTGAGGAATCCCATATTCTTCGATTGCTCCAGCAGATAAACATCATCTGGGATATGGCAGGTCAATGAGCAAGGAGGCTCCATCGCATTAAGATGATGTACAGGTCGATACACCTTGTCAAAGCCCCGAGGAAAGATCTAATATGTGATTTTCCCAAATGACTTGGAGTCGTCAAGAAACCCTTGTACAAGGGTCCTGCATGTTGCATACATTGAGCTCTGGGAGCTCTGAGGGCTTCATGTTCTTACTGGAGCAACATACGACCACAGGGTGAGTCACCCTCCCCTGGTGGTGCGCACTGAAACAAGATGATTTGCTCTCTTATGGGACAAGATGATTCGCTCTCTTGTGGAACAGGATGATTTGCTCTCCTGTGTAGCAGGATGATTAGTTCTCTTGTGAGGCTTGGATTGATGTGTTCTCCATGGCGATTGTAGCAGGATTGATGTGTTCTCCTGTAAGGCCTGGATTGATGTGTTCTCCATGGTGGCCTGCATTGATGTGTTCTCCATGACGATTGTAGCAGGATTGATGTGTTCTCCTGTGCGGACAGGATTGATTAGTTCTCCTGTCATAGGAAGTAAGCACCATAGTGACTCTATATCCCTCAAAAATCAATCACAAGGATTCACCCAAGGTTCAATGAAGGTTTGCTCAATCCATGAGTATAATCACACTCTAAGGGTGTTTTTTAGCCCCATGGTAGGCACCAAGTGAATTAATATCATCTATTAATCCTTCATAGCTGAATCCAACATCGTTACATGCAATAGGCCACACTAGAATGTAGGGAACAAATTCCCAATAACACCACAAAGGATTTATATAACCTTGTTGATTCTAAGCATTCTTTCTCCTATGCATACACTTCACTTCACATCAATATCTCTTCCATGCATGCCTCCATATGTATGTCTACACATTCTTCCCTCGTATGCCTCATGAGAATAGGGACATTGTGGGCTCATCCTTCGCTAAGGAAGCCCATGCACAACTTCAATGCTTGCACCACTAGACCATTTAATCTGTCAAAGAGATAGGTAGGAGAATAAATGAAGTGTCTTGGATTTACACATAGCATAAGCAACTCCTCCTCCTCAAGCTATGAATCCATGTACACTCTTCTAACTTAGCCATGTTTTACATTTTCACATAATTTCATATAAGCAAATATACATAATGACATTTACATGGGGGGAAACAAAAAGGGTTGTTACACAACATTGTTAAAACATTCCATACAAAATAGTTGGATTATCACATATATAATCAATGAATTATTCCCTACATCATCGTTGAAATATTCCTAGAGTATTAATTAAAAATTCTTTAGACAATTACCGAATGATTCTATCACATTTGTTGAAATTATTTTTCACATATTGTTGAAATTATTTTTCACATATTGTCGAAATATTCCTTGCACAATTGCTAAAATATTCCCTACAACGTTACTGAAATATTCTCTACACAATTGTTGCAATATTTCTTACAACATTATTGAAATAAATGTTAAAATATTCTTTGCATAATTATTGAAATATTCTCTTTTCAACCACTAAAATATTTTCATGAAATATTTTTTGCATAGTTGTTAAAATATTCCTTTCACAACTACTAAAATATTCTGTTGAAATATCATTTTTAAGAAATATTATTACCACAATGTTACTGAAATATTATTTTTACAACTGAAATATTTTCAACCCGGAATGTTGAAATATTTTCTTAACAATAATTGAAGAGGCTTGTTAAATATTAGCACACATTTTGGATGAGAAATTCTTCCACAATATTCACACGTATGGCATTCAGGTTGGCTAATTTATAAGTTTTATTACTAGGTGTAGGATACTTTTGAAATATTGTACTAATATTTAACAATTGACGTTGATAACAGTGTCGAGACAAAGCGGAATTTCAAATGCTACATAATTTTCGTGGAGGCCCCTCAATCTTCGGTGGATGGCTATTTTTGGTCTTTCAATCTACGTGCATTCAAAGGGCTGCTCTTCCCAGTAATTTGACATCTGCTAAAAAAAAATGCCCATTGAAATTCACTCAAGAAAAACATCAAGATTCGGTTTCTTCACATTGAATATCATAGAATGGAGTCGACGTGAGAGTTACTCCCTGTGGACCTTACGGAAGAGAAATAATATTCTTAACACTCTTCCAGTTATTAAAACATCTAATGGCCTCTCCAATGTGGTATCAAAAGTTTATATATATATATATATATATATATATATATATATATATATATATATATATTTTTGATGCTTTATCAAGGCATTAAGTGCCACAGTAACTCTCTGTATCTCTCATAAATCAATCACAGGTATTCATGCAAGGTTTAGTGAAGGATTTCTCAATCCATGAGTATAATCTCACTCTAAGGGTGATGTTTCAGCCCCAAGGAATGTAGCAAGTGAATAAATATCTCCATTAATAGTTTTCAAGTGAATCCAACACCAATATAAACACTAGGTCACACCAGAATATAGGGGAAAAAGTCCCAATAACACCACAAATACTTTCTACAACATTGTTGCTTATGAGCGCTCCCGATCCTACACATATGTTTCACTTCACATAGGGCTCTAGAGCCTTGCATGCCTCAGTTTGTATGTTTACACATACTTCCCTCATCAGTGTCTACTCTTCACATCTTTCTCTTGTGTGTTGACTTCCTCAACACATCCCATGAGAACAGGGACACTATGGGTTCATCCTTCACTCAAGCAGCCCATGCACAACTTCAATGCTTGCGCCAAGATTAGATAGTGGATCATGCATTCTTAAAAAATTACACATGATTAATCATTAGTTGTAAGCACAATAAAACATATCATATCTTAATAGATTGGAATGATTGGAAATTGAAGGAGGGACTTCCATTCAACACCCAACCATATGCCAACTACATTGCAATCTTTTTTGTAGTTGACCACCCTCGAGATGAATTCAAAGTCTGAGGAGTTAAGTGCTCAAAGGAATTGATACCTATAATGAGTTAGAAAACTAATCAAGACAAAGAGTCTACTATCTAAGTGGTTTATCAACTAATCCCATGTAGTAAGTTCCATAGTGACTCTCTATGTCCCTCAGAAATCAATCACAAGGATTTTTACCCAAGGTTCAATGAACGTTTTCTCAATCCATGAGTTTAATCTCACTTTAAGGGTGGTTTTTCATCCCCAAGGCGAGCACCAAGTGAATAAATATCTCTATTAATCCTTCTCAGCTGAATCCAACAATAATACACGTGCTAAGTCACACTAGAATGTCGGCATATTCCCAATAACACCACAAAGGATTTCTACAATGTTGTTGCTTCTGAGAACTCTCGATCCTGCCCATGCGCTTCAATTTGCATTAAGGTCTCTACCTTGCATGCCTCTATATTGATATATACACATACTTCCCTCGTCGATCACACCCCTTCTCTTGTGTGTTGACTTATTCAACACTTCCCATGATAATAGGGACACTATGGGCTTGTCCTTCACTTAGGTAGCCCATGCACAACTTCAATGCTTGCACCACTCGACAATTTAATCTTTCAGGGAGATAGGTAGGGGAATAAATTAATTGGCTTGGATTTAAAATCAATATAAGCAATTCCTCCTCTTCAAGTTATGAATCCATGTCCACTCTTGCAGGTTAGCCATGTTTTACATTTTTCCATAATTTCATATGAACAACTATACACATTGACATTTAGATGGGGGACAACAAAAAGGGTTGTTACACAACATTATTAAAACATTCCATACAAAATAGATGGATTATTTCATATATAATCACTAAATTATGCCCTACATCATTGGTGAAATATTCCTAGAGAAACAACTAAAACATTCTCTAAACAAGTGTTGAATTATTCTATCCCAATTGTTGAAATTATTTTTCACATATTGCTGAAATATTCCCTACACAATTGTTAAAATATTCCCGACAACATTGCTGAAATATTCTCTACACAATTGTTGCAATATTTCTTACAACATTACTGAAATAAGTTTCTTAAAGTATTCTTTGCAGAATTATTGAAATATTCCCTTCACAACTACTAAAATATTTTCATGAAATATTTTTTGCATAGTTGTTAAAATATTCCGTTCACAACTACTAAAATATTATGCTGAAATATCATTTTTACCATTGAAATATTCTTACCACAACGTTACTGAAATATTATTTTTATAATTGAAATGTTTTCAACACAAAATTGTTGAAATATCCGCTTCACAGAAATTGAAATATTCTTAGCATAATGTTGTTGAAATATTCTGCACATTGTTACTGAAATATTATCTACATGACTATTAAATTTATTTTTGACATTGTACAAGTTCTTCCCAATGTTGTAGAAAGTCTCCATAGCACTATATAGTTCTCTGCAACATTGCATAAATTCTCCATAGTGTGGTAGAAATTCTCTACAATGTTGTAAAATTCTTCATGATGTAGCAAAAAAAATTCATACGACTACAAAGTTATTGGGGGTGCTAAAAACATTTTCCATAGAAGTGAAAAATGTATGACACCTTTCTTGATACTCTCCCACTTTTCATATACCTTGCAAGGGTAACAGGGAGAACACACTAAATTGCAAGCTAATTGTTAAGGCCCAAAAAGGCGAAGGATTCAGAATACCACTTGAGCTTATTTGTGCTCACTAGTTTTATGAATGCAATTGCAACATTCTATAGGGTGTTAACTCTCTCAAGCATCACCTTTCCATTCTCTATCATGCCCCTAACGAAGTGGTATTAGATATTTATATGCAGTTTCTTCACATGAAAGATTAGAATTTTAGCTAAACAAATGACGCAATTATTTATCTTTTAGCTAAACAAATGATAATATTACTATCATATCAAATTTTAATTTTAATTATCATATCAAATTTGAATTTGAATTAATGTTACTTGTGAAGAAAAATTATAAACCAAACAATCCCTTTTAGTGATACTCATCGATGCCATATGCTTTGCTCATGATTATAATCATAACTTGTAGTTTGTTCATCCAACTACAAGCACATATTCAATCCTAAAAATATTTCAGCAGAAATCTGAGCCTCTCCAAAAATTTGGCATCACCAAATTTTTCACTAAGCGCAAAGTTTTCGATCCCCCAGATCCTGGATTCCCCACCAAATAAAATAACACCTAGACCTCCTCAATTAGGGCCCATCCCAGATACACCATCTACCGCTAGGAAAATCTATATATGTGATAATATAACCCATTTCTAAAATGCACCAGGCACGACGCTTCAGACTTCCATATTCTTGAATACATCATCCAAACCCAAAGTGCATCCAACCCAAATACATGGCGCTGCTAAAATATATCTAGAGCCAAATACAAATATGACTTCCTCAATACTTAGACTTAGAGATTCTAATAAATTCAAGGGACTTATTCAAGGCTCTCCTTAAAGTAGGGAATTTCTCAGAACACCCATTTGCAGAGATGAAACCCTTATCCAAAAAATGAACATTACAACATAGCCATAATACAATCAATGGACCTATCATCATGCTTGTTATCAGGCACTGAAACAAGCTAAGCCATAGATAATACTACTCAATAAAATTAGAAACGTCAACATCATAGAAAACTACATATTGGTTTCCAAATAAGACTATCAAATCCACTGATATATCGAACATTGCATCATTCTCAGTCCTATACTAGGAAAGACAATAAACAATCTTAAACAATTAGAGATCCATAATATCCATAACATATTAGACAATGGAAATCACACACTGCAACAATCTAGTTAAGAATATCAAGCAGTCATACATGACTATGAATATAACTCTTATTTGTATAAACATATCAACAAACATAGAGGCCTCAAGCCCCTCATAACCCTAATTACTTTCTCTCCTTAAGAGGGAGTCTACAACCTTCCACACAGCAATGAACCATAATATTCACGTGTTATATTATAGAAATAAAATACCATAATAGATTAGATGAAGTTTATCAAGAAGCCTTTCATATTCATGTAAATAACTTTGTAAACCATTAGGATAATAGTGGCACATAGATCCATAACTTTATCATGAAAATGAAGGCATAAAGAACAAATGACTCACTTTGTTTGGAAATCCACAAAATTTTGATCTCCTAATATGAGAAATCTAAAATAAAATTTCTTCTCACATAAACACAAAATTTATCTATTAGATGCAGCAGAATAAGAAAAAAATAAAAGCATAGTTACACAATTCGAAAACACATAATGTCTAGGGAACCCAACTCGGAAAACCCTCTGCTTGTTTGAGAATTTTATTGATAGCAAAAATTGAGAAATTTATCTGTTATAAAATATAGTTGTTTCAATCTAAAAGACACACTTGTCTTTCCTACTCGATCTAAGCTTGAAACCTTTGCAAGATTATGATCTATGTTTCCCTCTACCAACCTATGCACATGATTCTCTTGAACACTCTTTCTCTCACAAGCTCACACACACAAACCTATGCAACTTGATCACAAACCCACGAGCTCTAATATCTTGTCTCACCAACTTGAGCTCACAAGATAATGAATAAATTGTTCCTTTGTTCCTTCTTTATAGCAATTCAAATGGCTAAAATTGGTAAATTTTATAATTAAGGAATGCTTTTCGATTAATTGAGTTATCATGAGTTAATTTCTCATGCAAATTGTCATATTTCAGGTCAACCACTTGAAACTTAATCATTTTTTTCCTTAATCAACTCACACTAGAAAATCAAGAACCCCACGTTCAATTTCAACACATCAATTAACTACATCCTAACTCATCCTAATTTTTAAGGGTTGATTCCTAAATTACAGGAACTCATTTTATTTTATAGGGAATCTCCTATTTTTTAGGAACTTGAGTCATGCACAAGAAGGAACTCATTCTAACTCCTATGATTAAGGCACAAATCAACGAACCCTTTTCTCACTAATATTTTCAACACTCCCTCTTAGCGAGGAAGGATTTCTTGGAAGAACCTCATCTACTTGGATATATCCCCAACTCTACCAAGTTCTCCGCTACCACAACTGCTCCCTTTGAACTAGAAGACTTCCCTGCTTCTTCCACGGAACCTGTTTTGGAGACCTGTTCTTTCCCACCATGTTTTGCGAGTCCATAATCTACCACTATCAATGATCACAACTCCTTTTGTGTCATTGAAATTTGGATCATTGATTTTTCCACTATCAAGCCTCTATCTCTACTAAGAATTTTTCTCATTGGTTCTTCTATATCTACCCTCTTATCAGTGGTTTGACCACATGCAACCTGTTGAACTAGGGCTCCACAACTATGCCTCCTAATATATCATTAGTCTTTCAATGATCATTGTACATGATGACTTCAAGGATTGTCCACTTGTTAAGATTTTGGTTGTTGCAAAATGTTTCTCCTAGGTCACACAAATATATAATCTGTGTGGTCACACAAATATATAATCTGTGTGCTAGTATTTGTTCTGATCTGGCTCTAATACCATGTAAAAATCCACAAAGTTCTTATTTTCTAATATGAGAAATATGAAATAAAATTTATTCTCACATACACACAATTTCTCTACTAGATGCAGCGGAATAGGAACAAAAATAAAAGCACAATTACACAATTCAAAAACACAAAATTTTCTAGAAAACCAAACTGGGAAAACCCTCTCCTTGTTTCATAATTTTATTGATAGAAAAAATCGAGCAATTGATCTCGTATAAAATATAACTATTTCAATCTGAAAGACACACTTTTCTTTCCTGCTTGACCTAATCTTGAAACTTTTGCAAGACTGTTGATCTTTTCTTCCCTCTACCAACCCGTGCACAAGCTTCTCCGGTACACTATTTCTTTCACAAGCTCACACACACAAACTTGTGCAACCTGCTCACAAACCCATGACCTCTATTATCTTGAATCGCCAACTCGTTCTCACAAGATAATCAATCAATTGTGCCTTCGTTCCTTTTTTATAGAAATTTGGATGGGTAAAATTGGTGAATTTTCTAATTAAAGAATGATTTTGTGATTTATTGAGTTAGCATGAGTTAATTTCTCATGAAACTCGTCATATTTCAAGTTAACCACTTGAAACTCAATCACTTTTGTTTTTCCTCAATCAACTCACGCTAGAAAATCAAGAAATAGATATTTAATTTCAACACATCAGTTAACTACATCCTAGCTCATCTTAAATTTTAGGGATTGATTTCTAAATTATATGAACTCGACCTAATTAATAGGGAATCTCCTAATTTTTAGGAACTCGAGTCATGCATAATAAGGAAATCATTCTTGCTCCTATGATTAAGGCACAAATCAAGGAACCATTTTCTAAAACTCATCTTAAATTTTAGGGATTGATTTCTAAATTATAGGAACTCCACCTAATTAATAGGGAATCTCCTAATTTTTAGGAACTGGAGTCATGCATAATATTTTCTCGCTAATATTTTCAACACTATGCTCACACACAGATCTCAACAACCTTCCCGAAGTAGCACTAATCCATACACATAACACATATATTGAACCCAAAAACATAGTCATAGAAGTGAGATCCCTATATTAGAACAATATAAAGATAGCCAAAACTTGTGAAATCATAGTTAATCTTGAGTTATTTTAGAGCACCAGTCGGAGACATATCAGACAACTTGCAAATGATTAAGAAGGCTACATCCACATAAATTAGGCAACTGATAATTGCCATAGATATACAAGTTAACTAGTCAACCATGATTAGATAGTGGATTAGGAATTATTACATAAATGACACGGGATTAATCATTAGTCGTAAGCACAATAAACCATACATTAACTTGTAATCTAACATATGTAACCAAGACTACTTATTTGAATAGCTTGAAATGGATGGAAATTGAAGGAGGACTTCCACTCTCCACCTAACCATAGGCCAACTACATTGCAATCTTTCTTCCAACTGACTAGCCCTGAGATGGATTTAGATTCTGAGGAGCTAAGTTTTGATGGGAATCCACACCAATAATGATTTAAATAACTAATCAAGAGGATGAGTCCACTATCCAAGTGTTTTATCAATTGTTGCCAAGTAGTAAGTGGCACAATGACTCTCTCTATCTCTTAGAGATCAATCACATGGATTCACCCAAGGTTCATTGAAGGTTTGCTCAGTTCAGGAGTATAATCTCACTCTAAGGATGTTTTCTAGCCCCAAGGAAAGCACCAAGTGAATCAATATCTCCACTAAGCCTTCTCAGCCTAATCTGACACCAATACATGCATTGGGTCACACTGGAATATAGGGAATAAATTCCCAATCACATCACAAAGGATTTTTGCAATGTTCTTGCTTCTCATCACTCCCTCTCATATGCATATGTTTCACTTCGCATCAGGCTCTCTGCCTTGCTTGCCTCCATTTGCATGTCTATGCATACTTTTGTTGTTGGTCTCTTCTCTTCACATCTCTTTTATTGCATGTTAAATTCCTCAACATGTCCCATGAGAATAGGGATAATGTGGGCTCATCCTTCACTCAGGTGACCCATGCATAACTTCAATGTTTGCACCAACAAACATTTTAATCTATTAGGGAGATAGGTAGGGGAATAAATGAAGTGGCTTGGAAATACACTTAGCACAAGAAATTCCTCCTCTTAAGGCTTTGAATCCGTTTACACTCTTCCAGCTCAGCCATATTTTACACTTTCACATAATTTCACATAAAAAATATACATAGTGACATTTACATGGGGGGTAAAAAAAGGGGTTGTTATACAACATTTCTAAACATTCCTTACAAAATAACTTGATTATTCCATACACAATCACTGAATTATTCCCTACAACGTTGCTAAAATATTCCTAGAGAAACAATTAAAATATTCTTTGCACAATTGCTAAATTAATCTATCACAATTGCTAAAATTATTTTTCACATATTACTAAAATATTCCCTGCACAATTGCTAAAATATTTGATATAACGTTACTGAAATATTTCTTACACCATTACTGAAATCTTTTGTTAAAATATTCTTTGCACAACTAGTCAAATATTTCCTTCACAACTGCTAAATATTTTTTGCATAGTTGAAATTTTCCCTACGACATCCTTGAAATATTCCTAGAGAAATAACTAAAATATTCTTTGCATAATTGCTGAATTATTCTATCACAATTGCTGAAATTATTTTTCACATATTGTTGAAAAATACCCTACACAACTGCGAAAATAATCCCTACAACATCACAGAAATATTCTCTACACAATAATTGAAATATTTCTGACAACATTATTGAAATATTCTGTTAAAATATTCTTTGCACAACTATTGAAATAATCCCTTCAAAACTGCCAAAATATTTCAATTAAATATTTTTTTCATAGTTGTTGAAATATTCCCTTCACAACTGCTAAAATATTCTACTGAAATATCATTTTTACAACTAACACATTTTTCCCCCAAGGAAAAATCACAATTTTATTCAAAGAACAAAATTACATTTTGCAGATGCTAAAAATAGTTAGATCATACAAGTCTATGAATGATGCCTAAGAAAACAAAGCTAAAAGAGAGAAACACAACCAAGAAATATGAAATACATTTGGGAGCTAAGTGTGAAAGTACTTAGTTGCCCTTTCCCCTTTTGTTTGTCCACTTTTCGCCAACCACCAAGGTTGGGAGAGGGAGTTGCAATAGCAATATCATTCTCTTCCATGTTAAAAAATACTTGTTTATATGAATTCGAACTCTCTAGAGCATGAGTTCCTTTTGTTCCACTCGCCTCTTTTTCAGGGAAAATATTTTGATCGTTCTCCTGGAGTTGAATTGTAGTTTATGTTGCTTTAGTAATGTTCATATTTTGAACCATAATTCCTGCCTACTCAACTCCTCCTTCCACTAGTATTTCTTATAGATTCTTCTAAACAATATTTGTGGCGTTATCTATATTATCTTCCTTTTATTTAGCGACGTGATGTTCTAAAAATTGCCATGACTTTGGCCTTTAGACCGGCTTTTTCTTTTTCTTTTTGGATCTTTCTTTTCTCAAGGACATGTAGGAGTTGAATTGTAGTTTATGTTGCTTTAGTAATGTTCGTATTTTGAACCATAATTCCTGCCTGCTCAACTCCTCCTTCCACTAGTATTTCTTATAGATTCTTCTAAACAATATTTGTAGCGTTATCTATATTATCTTCCTTTTCTTTAGCGACGTGGTGTTCTGAAAATTGCCATGATTTTGGCCTTTAGACCGGCTTTTTCGTTTTCTTTTTGGATCTTTCTTTTCTCAAGGACATGTATTTTGTAAATGTCTTGTTTGTAGACAAATATGATCAGGTCCAATGTAAGTATTATGAATAGGAAGTATGTGGTCTAGTAAACCTCTACTAAGATCTACCACTACATAGATCATGGCAAAAGTAAAAATTACTTTTATGACTATATTCACATATAGTTTTATAAAATTCCCCAAAGTATTTCCAATTCCTTCTAATACTTTGTGATGCTAGAAATGTAAGGGGAGATTATGTAATCTGACTCAAACCACCATTTTGGAAACCACCATAGTATTAGCATAAAAAACTGGGAACCATGGGGTCATAAAAAGGCTTGCACTTCCCCAGAACCATGGTCCCTCTTTTAAGGAAAAATCCATACCCTTCAATGTATCAAGTTTTACAACAAAAAAAACCCAGAACATAAATGACTATCACAATTGGAGGTCCAAGTATATAAAACCCACTAATGTAGATCCTCTGACTTGGGCCAAAATCCGTTGAATCTACACATAACTGCTCGAGAATGAAAATTAGTGTAAAGTGAATTAACCTCAATAAGGTTAATTGTCATAACTAAAGCCTGATTCATATGTTCCACGATGTAGGGACTAGGAATATTGGGTATTTAGTTAGAGTTGTTTAATGTCCCTACCTTTCTTTTAACTACATCCTTAAATGAAACCGGACCCTTAGAACTACTAGATCTTGGACAACCAACTCACAATTTTATGTTTATGGAAATGGATGAATCTCATTCGATGCCATAAACTTGCCGCTGATTATCATCTTGCAGTGCTCTCCCCACATAAATAAAACTTTGTATCTGCAACGAGTTTACCAATTTGTTATGAATAATATGCTTCAGATATTGGACCAGATCCCCCGTTTGAACCTTGATAATATATGATTTCCCTTCTGGGGTTTTCACAAAAATTTGAAACGTTTCCCTCGTGTCCATATTTGAATGACAATCCTCTAGATCTAGATCCAGTTGAAAATCTAGGGTTTTCATGAATGTTTGAAAGGGAACCTTGTTAAAAATGGCAACAAGAAATTTCATTTTAACTTGTCCTTGAATTAAATTGTGAATTAAATTGTAACTTTACTCTCATATCAACTTGTAATAGTTAATTAAGTTAAATTGACTTAATTGACATAGGAAATTCGAGTTGGAAGTATATCTAGAGTCATGTAGAGTGATCCCTAAATTTTAGGGGCCTAGTTTGAGTTCTTTGGAGTTATAATTATATATCTCAGTCTAACTGAGTTATAGTCAGCTAAAATATTTCTAACAGTTGGAGGAACTAGTAGAGGTCTAGTAGTGGAGTAGTGCACCAATGCATCACTAGTACCACACCAGTTAACTGAAGATTCACTCACAAATAATTCATGCATGTCGGTTCAG
Organism: Pinus taeda; assembly: GCA_000404065.3. Taxonomy (NCBI): domain Eukaryota; kingdom Viridiplantae; phylum Streptophyta; class Pinopsida; order Pinales; family Pinaceae; genus Pinus; species Pinus taeda. Next base: position 17,231 of record APFE030067640.1, on the reverse strand, counting down.
TTGAAGACCCAGTTGAGATTAGAGTTCAGGGACAGTGTACTATCAGTTGTATAATTTTTCGAGTCGTACAGATGGTGCATGCAATTAGTTGAGGACCTATGTTTGGATTGCGCAATTATGGAGAGTGGATTTCCCAATTAAATATGGGTTGATTCCTCTAGGAATTGCGCAAGGAAGTAGGGGCTTAGCAAGCAGCAGAATTGGCTAAGTGTTGGCTTGAGTTGGATTGTGAGGCAGAGAATTAGATTGTACTAGTGCATGAATTGTTTAGGACGAACAAGCATTGTATTTTCTTCTTAGATCTTCTCGTTAATGCAATATAGATAGTCGGGGTTTTCAACAGTTGCTTTCCCTAGAGAAATATTGTGTTACATGCAATTCACATAAGTTATTCAATATACAGAAAAATATACATGGTATCAGAGCTTAAGACAAATAGAAGAGGAGATTTCGAGTTTGGTGTGCAGGTGAAAATCGAATTTGCAAGTTCATACTTCAAAGTAGCAATATGTCTTTCTACAGGTTGTGAATTGAGTATGCCTTAGAGGGCAGCTCGAATTACATAGCTTGGAAGGACAGGATGGAGGCAGTGCTTAAAGACAATGGCCTCAAGAAATTCATAGATCATGACATTCCCAAGCCTCCAACATCAGATGTTAAAGATCTGGCTGAATGGATAAAGTATGTGACAAAAGTGAGAAGGATTATCCTGGAGGGAGTTTGAGATCACATTGTGTCGAGCCTCCAAGGAAAGGATGCTCCATACTCAATGTGGAAGGTAATGAAGGACTTGTTTCAAAATAGCAGTGACCATACGAAATTGGCACTGTAGGGCAAACTCAAAAATACTAAAATGGAGAAGGGTGACTCTATTCTGAAGTACTTGACCAAGTTCACCCATTGTTGGGATGAGCTTGGAAGTTTCAGGATCACTATTGCCGAGGACGATATGATGAGCCTAGCTCTTCTAAGACTTCCCAATAGTTGGCACAATTATCAAGACTCTGTCAATGGGAGGGAGAAGCTACCAAATTGGGAATGACTGTGGTCGGATTTGGTACAGGAAGAGATGCAGAGGAATACCATAGATAGATCCTCATCAAAGACTGATGATGAGGAAAATTGTGCCTTAGCAGGTAAGGGAAAGAAAGGGAAGGGGAAGGCATCCCATTCCAAATCGAAAGCTTGTCATGGAGGCAAGAAGAAGGACATGTCAAAATTCAAGTGCTTTTGTTGTCATGAGTTAGGACAAGTTTCCACAAAGTGTCTGCTTAAGAAGCCCAGTAAGAAGTCTTTGGGAGGAGCGACAGGAGATGAAGCTCTTGCCTCACAATTCGAACTGGGCTTTGCCCTCATCACATGTATGGTGTCATCGATGATGGGTAGTGTATGGTACCTGGACAGTGGAGCTTATTTCCACATGATTGGTAACAAAGAGCTCTTCAGTAACTTGGAGGAGAAGGATCTCTAGATGCATATCGATATGGGTGGTGACGGGAGGTATAGTGCTGCCGGGCTTGGTACAGTACCTTTCAGATGGAGATGGGTGCTCCCCTCACTTTGAGCAATGTTATGTATGTTCCTCATTTGAAGAAGAAATTGGAATATGTTGCCATGTTGGAGGATAGAGGCTATGATGTGATCTTTAGTAATGGAAAGGTGTTCCTTCATCACATAGACATGGGATAGGTGAAGAGGATAGGGGTTCGAGTGAAGAATATCTACTAGTTGGAGGTAGAAGATTGTGTTGACTTGAGCACAAAAGAAAATAAGATGCATAGCCAAGACATCGGTGAGTTGTGGCACAGACGGTTGGGCCACTTGCATCATGGCGCTTTGAAAATCTTGCAACAAATTTCTACCAGTCTTCCCAAAGGTACACTAGAGCAAGTTGACACATGCAAAGGGTGTACTTCGGGAAAATACATCAAAGCTTCCTTTCATGACAAATAAATTCAAGCACAGGTGATCCTTGATCGAGTCCATTCAGATGTGTGTGGACCGTTCTCGACAACATCCACGACTAATCACAAGTATTATGTTATATTTGTTGATGATTCTCGTAAATGTTGGATCTTCTTCATGTGGAAGAAATATCAAGATTTTGCAAAGTTTTGTGAATTTAAAGCATTGGTCAAGAAAGATATTGGAAAGAATTTTAAAGCTCTCAAGAGTGATAATGGTTGAGAGTATGTGTCAAATGAGTTTGAAAAGTTCTGTGTAGAATAAGGCATTCGACGAGAGTTGACAACACCTCATAACCCACAACAGAATGGGGTGGATGAAAGGAAGAATAGAAGCATAGTAGGGGAAGCATAGGCGATGTTGCATGATCAAGGCCTACCACTACACTTGTGGGCCGAGGCATGCAACATAGTTGTTTATTTGCAGAACATAAGCCCTCATCGAATTCTTGGGATGAGTACACTAGAAGAGGCTTTTCCACAGAAGAAACTAGATGTGGGTCACTTTAGGATTTTTGTTTCATCAGTCTACTTCCATGTAACCAAACATGCACAAAAGAAGCTTGAGTCAACATTAGAGTTGGGGATATTTGTGGGGTACACTTATACACGTCACAACTATCCGGTGTACTTGCTGACCAACAGGATGACAGTGGTTCGCAAGGATGTAAAATTCGATGAAGAGAAGGCCATGAGATGTTCCATTGAGAGGGAGCTTCAGCTACATGCAGTTGAGGATATTTTAGCTTCTAAGGAGGAACCTTAGATTGATGTGGAGTAGCCACATGCTGAGGATCAGGGAGTGGAGACGCCCACACAGGAAATTCTTCCAGAGATGGGAGAAAGTGCACCAGAGAGGCTGACAGGTTATTGCATGATGCAAGAGAGGATGTGGTAGCACCCACATCACATCACAGGCAGAGGAGCTCACTTGAGAGGTACATTGGATACATGGCTCTTATAAGTGGATATGTTGAGACTAGGCCATCCTCTCTTGAGGAAGCAGTGCAACAACTATTTTGGGTTTATGCCATGGTTGAGGAGTATAACTCCATTGTTAGGAACAATGTTTGGGATGTGGTCCCAGACTAACAGACAAGTCAGTGGTGAGTTCTTGATGGCTTTACAAGGTAAAGTAAGTAACAGATGGTAATGTGGAGAAACATAAGGCCAGGTTTGTGGCCTAAGGATTTTCTCAGGTGGAGGGGATTGATTACGAAGAGACCTTTTCTCTTGTTGCAAGGTACTCATCGATCAGATCCATTTTGGCACTATCAATGCAGATGGGATGGAAGATACTTCAGATGGATGTAAAGACAACCTTCCTTAATGGAATGATTGAGGAAGAGGTGTATATTTAGCAGCCTGAAGGTTTTGAGACCTTCAACCAAGATTTGCATGTGTGCCGACTCAAGTGAGTGTTGTATGGGATGAAACAAGCACCCCATGCTTAGTACACGAGGATCGATAGCTACTTCACCGGGTTGGGCTTCACCAAAAGTGAAGTGGATGCGAACCTTTACCATATTGTGGTTGAAGGTAAACTGTTGATTATTGTTTTATATGTCTATGATTTGATTTTGACAGGTGATGATAAGCTAATCAAGTCTTGCAAAGAGGACCTTACAAGAGAGTTTGAAATGAAGGACTTGCGTCTCATGCACTACTTTCTGGGCATGGAAATATGCAAGGTGATGAGGAAATTTTTGTCTCTCAGGGCAAGTATGCCAATGAGATACTAAAAAGGTTCCACATGGAGAGAAGTAAACCCATGGAGACTCCCCTAGCAAGTGACTAGAGGAAGGAGGATGCTACTTCTGGTGAAGTAGTGGAAGCTACTATTTGTAGGCATATTGTAGGTTCACTCATGTATTTGGTGAAAACACGACCGGACATGTGCTATGCAATTAACCAAATTAGTCAAGCAATGGCTAAGCCTACCAAGTTGTATTAGAAGGTAGCCAAGCATGTGTTGAGATACCTTAGAGGCACTACTTAATATGGTTTATGGTACAGACAGACAGAGGGAGTGAAGCTTCAAGGCTTCACCGATGCGGATTGGGCAAGAAGTCCATCCGACAAGAAGAGCACATCAGGAAGGATCTTTAATATTCAGTGATCAGTTGTTTCTTGGTCCATCAGGAAAAAAAGAACAGTTGCATTCAGTTCAGCAAAAGCAGAGTACATGGATGCTAGTCAAGCAGCTTGTGAGCCTATCTAGATGAGAAAGGTTTTGGTTGGTTTGTTTGGTCAACAGATGGATCCAACTGTGATTTACTGTGAGAATTTGAGTTGTATCAAACTCTGGGAAAATCATGTTTTTCATGCTTGGTCCAAGAATATTGATATCTGATATCATCATCTTCGAGATTATGTGCAGAGGAGAATTAGGTTGTTAGAGTACATTCCCACAGAGGAGCATGATGCAAATATTTTGACAAAGGCATTGTCAAGATGCAAATTTGAGTTTCATAGAGACAGGATCAGGGTAGCTAATAATCACTTTCTTGTTGAGAGGGAGTGTTAAAAATAGCAACAAAAAATTCCAATTTAATTTGTCCTTGAATTAAATTGTAATTCTATTCTCATAGCAACTTGTAATAGTTAATTAAGTTAAATTGACTTAATTGACTTAGGAAATTCGAGTTGGAAGCCTATCTAGAGTCATGTAGAGTGATTACTAAATTTTAGGGGTCGAGGTTGAGTTCTTTGGAGTTGTAATTAGATAACTCAGTCTAACTGTGTTATAGCCAGTTAAACTAGTTCTAAATGTTGGAGGAACTAGTAGAGGTCTAGAAGTGGATTAGCACCAATACCACACCAGTTAACTAAAGATTCACTCACAAATAATTCATGCATGTTAGTTCAGATGAAGACCTAGTTGAAATTATAGTTCAAGGACAATGTACTATCAGTTGTATAATTTTCCAAGTCGTACAAATGGTGCAAGCAATCAGTTGAGGACCTATGTTTGGATTGCATAGTTATGGAGAGTGGATTTCCCAATTAAATATGGGTTGATTCCTCTAGGAATTGCACAAGGAAGTGGGGTCTTGGAAGGCAGCAGAATGGCTAACTGTTGGCTTGAACTAGCTTGTGAGGTAGAGAGTTAGATTGTACTAGTGCAGGAATTGTTCAGGATGAACAAGCATTTTATTTTCTTCTCGGGTCTTCTGGTTAATGCAACATAGATAGTTGGGGTTTCTAGCAGTTTCTTTTCTGAGAGAAATATTTTGTTATGTGTGATTCATATTCTTCCTCTTTTTGCTTATTGTTTTCATCGATCAATTTGGTTTCCACCAAAGACTAGAGTAGATTCTTGTCTTGTGTTTTATCATATCACATCAGCTCTTGAATCTACAGAAAAATATACAAACCTCCTTTACTTGATCTAGCTTACAACACTTGCAAATGCTTAGATCTAATGATGGATTCCCTGTTTTTTATTCCTCCAACCCTATATCCATGGTTGTATCATTCACCGCGAGGTTGGAGTGTACCATTGATCTGCAAAAGCAACTATTGAAATTTCATATCTCTAGTTTTCTCTCTATCGCCAACTTCCAAGCATTGATAGGGTCATTCTTCCATAGATCTGTGTTTTCATACAACTCCAAAGAGAGATAGATGCCCTAACATTTGCCTACTTGACTATCTACTTTGGGCAAGGCATGAAAACCTGGATCCAATACAAAAAACTTCGAAGGAATTTTAGCATAGATACGTTCACAACTCTCCACTCTTATACCATAATAGCCTAGATTAAGGTGCCATCAATCTTGCATTGGTGGAGCAATAGATCTCGACACCCCCTCTCTTTTTGCATGACTCTTGTTGATCCTTGTCCATGATGACAATCACAAAAGACTTCCAAACCCTAGCATTGCAGATGCCCGCTATCGCTCCTCCGAGTATGACAATTAGCTACCACAATTGAAACATTCTTACCACAACGTTACTATTTTTTACAATTCAAATATTTTCAACACAGGATTGCCAAAATATTCTCTTCACAATAGTTGAAATATTCTTAGCATAACATTGTTGAAATATTCTCCACATTGTTACTGAAATATTATCTACAGAAATATTAAATTTGTTTGTGGCATTGTAAAAGTTCTTCCTAATGTTGTAGAAAGTCTCCATAGCACTATAAAGTCCTTTGCAACATTGCATAAATTCTCCATAGTGATGTAGAAATTTTCTACAATATTGTTATATTCTTCGTGATGTAGCAAATGTTTTTTGTACCACTACAAGGTTCTTAGGGGTGTACATAAGTTTTCCACAAAAGTACAGTATATATGATACCTTTCTTGATATTCTCCCATTTGTCATATACCATGCAAGGGTAAAAGGAAGAACACATTAAATTGTGACTAATTGTTAAGGTCTAAAAAGCCTAGGGACTCACAACACCACTTCAGCTTATTTGTACCCATTAGTTTTGTAAATGCATTTGCTGCAACATTCTGTAAGGTGTTAACTTTCTATAGTATCACCTTTCCATTATGTATCATGTCATTGACAAAATAGTATTGCATATCAATATGCATTGTCTTTGCATGAAAGATTGGAATTTTAGCTAAACAAATGACACTATTAATTAGATTTTTAGCTAAACAAATAACACTATTACTATTATATGGAATTTGAATTTGAATTTGAATTAATCTTACTTGTGAGGAAAGTTTATAAACCAAATAACCTTTTTAGTGATACCAGTAGTGGCTGATAACAACTTTTTTTTTTCCAACCAAAGAAATTGTGTTTGGAGTGCTCTCACAGATACATAGTCGTGCCCGTGATTGGACTAGGAAACCTATGGGAACCAAATCTACCCACTTAACCATTAGACCACATCCTCTAGACTATCTAATCACAATTTGCAGCTTGTTCATCCAACTACAACCAAAACAAAACCACTAATAAATTTCCTTCTACCTATATCATTTGCCGAATTCCAATATCCCTATATATTCACTCAGCCACATAAATGTAACAAAAGCATTTTTATAAAACGGATGGTTATATAGACAAATTTATGGTTGTTTAAAAATACTATTTTTCATGAAAAGAAACTCAATTTTCATCAAACATGAAGTGTGCCTATGGTTTTGGCTCATGTTTGTCTTTTGTGTTCCGATGAAGATGGCTCTCTCAAATAAGCAACCCCTCTCATGGGAATAATGATTACCCTTTCGCAACTTCATCAGCAGGAGCCATGTAATGATCCCAATCAAACCTTGGCCACCTCAATTAATAACCCAATTTGTGGGCCACCCCAAAACCGCTCACTCTCTTCCCCACATCTATTCATCTAACCTAACCTTCCATCGTTGTGTCTTATATATTTACCAAATTGTTTTTAGTACAGTTTTTTTTTTGGAAGCTTTTTATGTTTAATTTCTCTAAAATTTTGAAGAAATTTATTGGAATCACAAGTTTGATAAGTAAATGGGAAGTTCAAAAAATTTCACTAAAAACAACTCTTATATTTACCAAGTCAAACTTTTGAAAATTCTGGTTAAGAGATCAAGCTTTTGAGATTTTGCACACCAACAAGTAGATACAGATACAGTTTGTAAGATGCCATAAGTTGCCAGACATGGAAGGGAGAGCAAATTAATCCGCCCTTACACAGTCTTCACGGCCAGTAAAACTGCCTCATCAGTTCGTGTGGCGCAGAAAGGAAGACGAGCTGCCTCTGTCCGCTGGAGTCGTACGCTGCTAAACCATCACGAGTTCACAGGGGTGTCAAAGAACGTGTCTCACGAAAGCACACGTGGTCGTGAATCGTGATGCGAACAGCCGATTTAATATCTGCCCAGTGAATATTATGTTCTCTTGTTTGTTTAGTTGAATTATTCAGAGGCCGTTTATCTCTCTAGCTGCACTTTATTAATTTGTAATTCGCCCAAATTATGGGTGGAGCTCTTTTCAATAATGAAATTGATTTTCTTTGCCTCAATAATGAAATTGATTTTCTTTGCCTCAATTTGTTTTTACTGGAGTTTTCAATGATTGAGAAATTCAATACTCTAAATATTAGCTAAAAGGCATATTACACGCAGCCTAATTTACTACCTAAAAGGCATATTACACGCAGCCTAATTTATGTGGCAGATTTGGAATTATTAAAAATAGATCATATTTTGGACACACCTGCTGTTTTGAAAGTGATCCAATCATAGATTATATTATCTGTTTTGTCCCTGCAAAGATAAGAAGAAAACAAAATATTTTCTGTATTTGTAATATTATTATTTAAAATGAGTGCAGCTAACAGATTCATTTTATACAAATCAATTTGCTTTATTTAATCAGTATATATATATAGCAATCACAGCTGTTTACTACAAATTCAAGAGTGCAAAGAATTATGAGTTATTGCATTTCGAAGGGCTTTTCATTTCTATTAAAGATGTGAAAACCAAAATTTTTGAATCCAAGTATTGATATTGATATTGCTATTTCAAATGCTCAAACTGGCCAAGGTAATAATTAATTAATTAATTAATTATCTTTGTTAATGGTATCTATTCTTTTTACCATTAATTAACTACAAAGTGAGGATTCTTATTAAAAGGGAATTAACAATACTATGATAATTACCTAGTAGCAGTAAAATTAAAGTGTAAAGTCTTGATAATTGTTTTCAATTTAAATTAAATTTATTGTAAACAGTGGGATTTTACATTCTGGTAGTAGTGATTGATTGTGTGTTAATTTTCATATGCTTTCTTAATAGAATATGTAAATAGTACAGATTTGGTGCCCAGAAACACTTCTCTTATATTGCGTAGAGTTGCAGGAAACTCGCTGATGAGAAAAGCAGCAAAAACCCAATTAAGGTCCAGTAAAAACTATAATACTTACATGCATAAAATCATTGATGGTTGGATTCAATTAGTAATATCTGTGTTGTAAAATTTAGATTTTGTAAGCATTTCTATCGTTGAATATTTGTATGAGTAGTTAATGGCAACAGAGAAGATAATGGGATTGTTAGGTAGTTGCATGACTTTTTTTTGTTTCCTACTATGTGAGTTTAGATATAATTGTAGGAGTAATATGTGGTTTGAGTAGGGTTTAAGTTGTTAAATGTATTAGAGTTAGATTTTTGTTCACAGCATTTTTAATTTTTATAATATAAAATTTCTTAACAAAATACTTTATTATTATTTATTTTACTAGATAAACATGGTTGAATAAATAACAATAATTTAAAATATACTATCTTGAGACATTCATAATATTGCTTGTTTGTGTCCGATTAATGCAGAGAAAATGACATGATAACGAGCGATCCAGAAAAGAGAAGAGCGATCCAGAAAAGAGAAGTGCAGATGGAAAATGCATCATTCCTGCATAAACCTCTGGGATGCAGCAGGTAAGTTGGATTGTGCATTTTTTTTTTTTTGTGTTTGTGTATATATTTTGTTGGTTGACAAATGTATAAACAGATCACCATCCTTACATGGTGGTTGGATACAGTGCGATGAGGAGGCGAGCAGGGAAGAAGAGGATTTTGGAGGAGATGTGTATGCAGTACACCCACCTCTACAGCCATCTCAAGCACTGATTACAAGATATTCAATTCAAAAAACTACAAACCATTATGGGTGCAAAATGACTAAAAATACAAATAAAACAATAGCTACTACATTGCTTCAACCCCATTATTCTTCAAAATTTCTGCATACTTATTCGTGAGTTGTGACCCTTGATTCAATTTCGAACATCCCTAACTGTTAATTTAAGCAAATGGAAATATAATTTATGTAATTGCATTGCTTACAGGATGCCAGGCATCAAAGATGATAGGTCAATAACAGTGCCTACTATTCACACTAGGGTTTCTAGCTGGCTGAAAATTCCACCAGAATTGAACCGCCCTATATGCAAAAAAATAATGAAAGATGCCGTGCTTATGGCCAAATGTTGCTTCTACAGCTATTGCCATGAATGTTTGTATTTCAACAACCCTACATTATTGTTTTACATAGGTGGAGATGAGGATTGGAAGGAAGTTTTCACCTAAATTTTGATTTGGTTTGTTGTTGTTTTTTTTTATTACATTACCATAGATTTGCTCTTGTTTTTTTATTAGATTCTCATGAAGTACGCAGAGAAGGTAACAATAATCGGTCCCACCACTCCACCTGTCACAAACTCTATAGAGACCCACCACTGGACCTACAGAGGGCTTGATAAATTGGTTTGTTGTTATATGTATACAGGTATAAAAAAGCATCTTAATTCCAATAAGTGGACCTGTTTATGCGGAGAAGTGAATATTTCAGTTGAAAGGGACCTTGTACTCAATAAAACTCTGCAACAGAATAACTCGCCACAACCTTGTGATGGGGTTGATAACTCTGTCTTCAATGTTACGTCTATCAACAGCGAGTGTTCTCATAGTGAACTAGGAGGTAATTAAATACGCAGCAGCATGAAAATAGGTTCATTTAGGGTGAGTGGGGTATCATTTTTTTCAACTTAATTGTGCTGTTTAACATTTATTACTTTAGTTGCAAATCTAGATTCTCAATTTATTGACACTTAATCATAGGGATTAGGTGAACAACTATAATTAATGTAAATAAATAATAGAAAAGATGGAGAGTCACAGGGAGATGAACTGAACAGTCACCTCTTGTATATAATAATGAACAACTTGAATGAATAACATGATTTGATTTTAGGAGTTACCTCTTACTCTGACATGGTATCAGAGCCAGCGCCATTTTTGACTTCCATTGGCTTTGTAAATCCCTATTCTGCCCATGTTCTAAATCTTATGCAGACTAACATCTCTCTCACTATTATTTTGATGATTCTGGCTAGCCTGGCAGCTCTGACGCTACCTCTCATCTAAGAATACAGTCGTGGTAGAGTAGTGGTATAACGCTTCAAAATCAAGCTGGCAGTTTTGGGTAATGATAAACGCCATTGTGGTGAACACCGCTGTGGTATATCGCTCTACACATTGAACGTCGCTCCTAAAAGCACCATACCTCGCAGCTTCATTATACTCCTTATCACTGCAACAGTGAACTCCTCACTCCACACTCCCATACACAGTGGACTCCCATACCTTTGATCGTTGATCATACAGTTAATTGGTTGATACGCTGTTGGTATCCCTCCATACGTATACCACCACAGAGTTATCATCCGCCGTGCTTTGATGTTGGCTTGTATAGCCCCCATCCACAACTCCCAATGGCATCATTGTCTAATATATACGGCACCTCCTCTCTGGTCTAGGGACTTTGAAACGGTTTCATGCGGGCCTCATTTCCTGAATACAAAGGTGAAGTCACCCCTTGGCTTCAGCCCTCCCTCCATATCGCTCCTCCATAAGCGCTAGCGCGTTGCTCCTCCTTGTACCGTTGCAACTCTGCTCACTCCATTTGCTGCGTTAAAATCCTACCATGCTGGGCTGCTCCTCCCACATTGTGGCTGCTCCCATACAGCCCCTCCTACCACGTTGTCGATGCTCCACGTATATCCGCCATAGGGTATCCTCTACCTCTTAACTCGCAACGTCAGTCCCACCAGTGGCAATGCCTCCATATAACTCATACACCGCTCCCTGTCCATACAAATTGGCTCCTCCATATAAATAAATCTGATTCTTTTTACATATCATATTATAATTGTTTTACCACCAGAAGTACAATATTTTTTTTTAATTGGCAGCAGAAGTATTTTTAGAGCACTCAAATTCTACAATGCATTCAATTATATCTATTGTGGGAGTACTTTTCAATGGAAAGGAGAATTATCTTGAATGGTCACGGAAAATCCAACACACTCTTATTTTTAATGAGCTATGGAAAAGAGTGTGCGTTGGAGAAGGAGACGAAGTGTCAATCCAGCCTACCTCAAACAAGGAGCTCGCCATTTGGGAAAATAAGAATAGAAAAGCCTATGCATTGATTGCATCATCAATAAGTGAAGAAGTGAGTCAACACATTTCGCCATTTTCAAATGCATTCGAAGCCTTACAAAAGTTGAAAGAACTCTATGGATCACACTCTGCACTTGAAGTTGTTCAACTCATGATTAAACTCTTCACCCTTGAATTACAAAATAATGATCCTCTTGCTCTTGCATCCGAAGTAAAATCTATAATGCATGATATTAAAGTCATTAAGTTTGAATTGAATATTCCTCTGATCACTTTTCTCAAGGCATTTTATCCTACTTACTCCATTTATCTTGAGTCATGGCAAGCAAATGGAAATCTCAAAGATATTACCTTTGACTCTCTTGTGAAAAAATTCGCTGAAAGAGAGAAAGCTTTTGGAAAAAAGATAGCCCTTGAATCTTCTGAAGAGGTTGTGTGCCTTGCTCATAAAGAAAAGAATGTTGCCCAAGATTCTTCCAGAGGAAGAGGTGGTCAAAGAAGAAGAGAAAGATATTAAGAAGACAACCCCTGAATCTTCTGAAGAGGTTGTGTGCCTTGCTCATAAAGAAAAGAATGTTGCCCAAGATTCTTCTAGAGGAAGAGGTGGTAGAAGAGGAAGAGGAAGATATTTCACAGGCGGGGGGCAAACACTCTCTAGGAGAAAAGTCATATTTGCACTACATACGTTGCAAAAGAGATGGATCACATGATGCATCCACATGCAAGCTGCCTTGGGACAGAATTGAGCAGAAAAGAAACCAACCCAAAAGTAAAACTAATGACAAAAACAAAGGTAAAGCACCTGAATCCACTCACTATGTTGTGGCACACTGTAATATTGGAGTAAATAAAGACTTATTTAATGGTTCACTTGCTTCTTGGAAAAATGATTGGCTGCTTGATTCAGGAGAAACTTGCCACATGACTTTTAGAAAAGACTTTTTTTGAAGAATTTACTAACAATTTTGATGGAGCAGTATACTTTGCAAACAAATCAAAACTCAAGCCATCAGGGCTTGGCACAACCAGGCTTAAATTGCCTGGTCTTCTAGACATTCTTCTACATCATGTTCTATATCTCCCACAGCTGAGAAACTTGTTGTCCTTGGTCCACATCCACCAATAAGGACACTCCATTCATATGTTTGATGGAAAGCTTGAGGTGAGAAAAGCATCAGACCACTCACTTGTCATGACGGGGATAGAAGAAGAAAGGCTTCTCAAGTTGCAGGGTACCTCTACTCGTGCACAAAATTTCTCATACAATTCTCATTATGAAGAAGGTACATTTCCATCAAGTTTATTATGTCATGCTAGATTTGGACACTTGAACTATGACAGCCTCCGCTTGTAGAAGAAAAATGGTGTTACTGGGTTGCCTACAATTCCTAAGAAACTTAAGCAATGCAATGCTTGCATTCTAGGAAAGCATAGCAAACAGTCTTTTCATGATTCACATTCAAGAGCACATAGAAAACTTGAACTCATTCATTCAAATTTATGTGGTCCAATGCTTGTTCCTTCTTCAAATGGAAATAAATATATGATGACATTTATTGATGACTACACCAGAATGTATTGGGTTTATTTATTGAAGAACAAATCTGATGCTTTTCAAACATTCAAGAACTTTCATACATGGATTGAAAATGATGCACAATCTCATATTGGCTCTATTCGCACTGGTAATGGAAAAGAATACACTTCAAATGAATTTGAAAACTATCTTCGCCAACATGTGATCAAACATCAAACAACTATGCCTTATAATCCCCAACAGAACGAAGTAGCTGAAAGAATGAATAGGACAATCTTAAATATGGTACACTTCATGATGTTTTTCAAAAATGTAAAATTGATGTTTTGGGCTGATGCAATTCTATGTGTTGTATATGTAAAGAATAGATGTCCATCTAATGCTATTAGAAACAATACTCCTTATGAAATTTGGTATGGGCACATTCCTTCGTTAAAGCATCTCAGGGTCTTTGGTTCCACATGTTATGACTCGATACCAAAGGTACATAGAAACAAACTTGGTGCAAAAGTCGTAAGTGTATCTTCCTGGGGTATTCAAACACCTCCAAAGCATACCGTCTCTATGATGAACTCAATAAAATGTTTGTTGTATCTAGAGATGTTATCTTTCTTGAATCATCCAAAATTGACAATGTTGTTGAGCAGCAACTTGATCGCTTGGATAGATTCGCAAATGCAAAATCATTTCAAGAATTTGATAATCAGATTCCACATCTTGAAGGGGGGATTATTATACTAGATCAACCTAGGGAATGTTTTTCTGAAGCACTCTCTCCCCCGCATGAAACTCCAATAACGGATGATACTTTGAGTGATGTGATTGATAGAATTGGGAGACTCAATCTTGATTCAGTCCCAACTCAATCAACGGAGTAGCCTGGACCATCTAAGAAAGTTCCCCCAAAGTGACTGATAAAGACACTTGAAAGTGTTCATCCTAATGAGCTTGGAAAGACACGAACTAGAAATTCAAACCGGCAAAATGGAGGTGATGTAGATGACTCAGATTCACCTATTGATATGGACGTTTCTTATGATTGTGAATTGAATTTGTCTACAGATTTTGAACCAACTTCCTTCAAAGAAGCTGCTTTTAATGATGAATGGAAAGAAGAGATGCAAAAGGAGTATGATGCCCTGATAAAGAATGGCACTTGGAAGCTGGTTGATCCTCCATTTGAAACAAAACCAATTGGCTGCAAGTGGCTCTACAAGAACAAGTATAAAGTTGATGGCTCAATGACAAGCACAAAGCCAAGCTTGTGGCAAAAGGTTTTGCACAGAAGGAAGGGGTCGATTATGAGGAGACTTTTTCCCTCACAACAAAATGGGCTACCATTCGAACACTCTTTGCCCTAGCAGCTCAAAACAGTTGGAAATTCCATCAAATGGATGTCAAAACTATTTTCTTGAATGGAGATCTAAAAGAGAATGTTTTTATGTCTCAGCCTGAAGGATTTGTTGTGAATGGACATGAACATAAAGTATGCAAACTTGTGAAATCCTTGTATGGCCTCAAACAAGCACCGTGAACCTGGTATGAAAAACTAACTGAGCATCTTCTGAAACTCAATTTCAAACATTATGATCTTGATGATGCAACTTTGTTTGTCAAGAAGGTTGGAAAAACAGTTGTATATCTTGTGGTATACGTAGATGATCTTTTGATGACAGGGAACAATGAAAGCTACATTGCATTCATAAAGAAGGAATTGAGGAAAGGTTTTGAAATGACAGATTTGGGCTATGTTCATTACTATCTTGGTATTGAAGTAACTCAACATCCGAAGTCCATATTCCTTTCTCAAAAGAAGTACATTGGAGATCTGTTGAACAGGTTTGGCATGACTGAATGCAATCCCCTGACTACTCCAATGGAACAAAACTTAAAGCTCACATCCATTGAAGGAAAAGAATTTGAGGATGCAACAAAGTATAGAAGCTTGTAGGAAGTCTCAACTACCTTAACGTACTACCAGACTAGACATTTTGTTTGCTATTGGAATCCTCTCCAGGTTTATGCAAAAGCCTTGTGAGGGACATTGGTCTGCTGCAAAAATATTTCTAAAGTACTTGAAGGGAACTCAAGACTTTGGAATCAGATATACACAGGTGGGCGACTTCAGATTGATTGGATACTCTAATTCAAACTTCAATGGAGACAAAGAAACTGGGGTATCTACTTCAGGTTATGCTATAAGTCTTGGATCGGGAGTTTTCTCCTGGAGATCACGCAAACAATCAATTCCATTAGATTCCACAATAGAGGCAGAATATGTGGCAGCAGCTGAGGCAGCAAAAGAAATTCTGTGGCTCGGGAAAATTCTTGAAGCTTTGCAGGGAAAACAAGTACAATCGACTCCACTCATGATTGACAATACCTCGGCAACAAAGTTGGCCAAGAACCCAAAGTTCCATGATTGAACGAAGCACATCAATACTAAATATCATCTGATTCGACATCATGTTGAGGCCAAAACAATCCATCTCCGCCATTGTTCCACTAAGGAGCAAATTGCAGACATCTTCACCAAAGAGTTTGGAAGATAAAAGCTTGAAAGATTCAGAATGATTCTTGGACTCACCAACATCCCTTCAGATTAAGGGGGGGAATGTTGACATATAATCATAGGGATTGGGTGAACAACTGTAATTAATGTAAATAAATAATAGAAAAGATGGAGAGTCACCGGGGATGAACTGAACAGTCACCCCCTCTTGTATATAATAATGAACAACCTGAATGAATAACATGATTTGATTTGAGGAGTTACCTTCTAGTCTAATACAAATAATAAAGAGGAAAGTATGCCCACATCCTGGGTATGTGTGTTACATATGTCACATTCTAGGTATTCTATCTTGTTGTTAGAGCATTGTTTATTAAAAGTGTATTTAGAAATTTCTTCAATTCAATGTTGATTGTTTCAAATTCTTAATTGTATTTGCAGGGCATTTCATTCATAATTGTCAAACCTTATTAAATGATCGCCCCGACTTTGCTGTAAAGAGTTTCAAACTAGTCTCTTTGGGTTGGACTATGAAGAATTAGCTGAATAAATCGCATTTATTCACATTGTAAAATTGATTGAGATCGGTCATGAAGCATCTCAATTTTATTTTAATCATTGTAAATATATGATTATTAATTTTGACATAGAGTCTATTGATAAATTTTTATAAATGTGCAGAGAGTACATTTTACCCATGAGATGAGATTAATGTTAATAAGAGAAAATTGTGATTTTTTTTTCCATATATATATATATATATATATATAGATATAGATAACAAAAATAAAATATTTTTTAAAAAAAACCTTAATCAGATTGATGTTGAATTTGGATCCCTTTTTACTTATCAAACAAATTTTTTTTTAAGTTTTAGGTTATTATTCTCTCTCTCAAAGAATGTTAGTTTTAAATTTTACTCTTCAAGAAATATATTCTGATGACTTTACTCACTCTGATCTATCAATTCCAAAATATTTCTGGAATGCATAATTGAGATAAAAATAAATCAAAATGTTTGGGTGGCATTTAAGGCACCTGGAGGTTGGGGATGATAGTAATTTGAAATCAATGTGTGTTGGGATTCAGATTGGGACTATTATAACTCTGAAAATGTTGTAGTGAAAGTGTTTTAGAGGTTTTCTAATTACTATTTTTGGTTAAATTTGTCTAAAATTAATATATTTATCAAAGTGTTGAAACCAAGAATTTGATTTGTGAACTGTCTTATCTAAACACCTCAGAGATTTTTCAAAGTTAAACACAATGTAATCAACAATTGTTTAGCCAAATTCAAAA
>APFE030067637.1:0-14933 GCA_000404065.3 Pinus taeda | reverse complement strand
GCTTCCCAAGCTTTGGCCCAAGATAACTTATATACTTTGGCTTCTCGTACATAGAAAAGTAGTACCCCAGGTTAAGATTCTTTGCAAGGGTTATGTTGGCCCCTCACTCTATTTCTTATGTTGAGCTAGCAAAGAAAATCATGAGCATCTTTTCCACTCCTTTCCTCTAGCCCGAGATCTTTGGAACCGATCCTTTAATCTCTTTAGGTAACCTTCTCGACCAAAGACTTGTCCCCTAGACTTAACCAATAATTCACATATTTCCCTATTCTTGAATCACATTCTCAATACAGCTTGGATTAGTGCACTTGGATTTGTCCTTTGGATTCTCTACAAAGAACAAAATCAACACATCTTCCACAACTCTTAGGACTCCAGCCTCTCTCTTTGGAACATGTTTCTGTGCAATCAAAGAAACCATCCTTATCTCTAATTGTTCGATCTCAGATTAGAAATTCCAAGTCTCTGAGGAACCTATTCTCACTCCTCTCAATATGCCCTCTTCCCTTACCCAACTCCTATCTCTCCCTCCCTCATTGACTCCCTCCCCCCCCTTGCACTAGTCTTCCCCTCCTATTAATCTTAACAAACCAAACTTTGATGGTGCCTCTAAGGGAAACCTTGGTTCCGCAAGCTACGAGGGATTCCTTCACTTAGAAACATGGTACATTATTTATCTATATTTTGGTTACATTGGGCACAATAGTAATAATTCAATAGAAATCAAAGCTCTTGAAATGGGGCTGAGAGTTGCCTCCACCCTTAATTTCTCTCACCTAATTCTCAAAGGTGATTCTCATCTTGTTATTTCTCGATTACTAATCTCCTCTATGAACCCTATTCTCCATTAAAATAGAAATTCCAAGAAATAATAGCTCAAGTTTTACCTCGATGTAGGTTGCAAGAAATGAAATAAATGGAGCTAACCTATAGTTATGTTTTCCTTTACTTCCATTCTTAGTTTAATTTTCTTGTTAGCGAAGAATCTGCACCTCGGTCTCTGATTCTCATATACTGTCCTCTAATTTTGCAAGTTCTCGAGTCTCCATTTACTACCTCTAATTTGGTTTCCAAAGTGGCATGGAGAGAATAAATTTTCTAAACTCATGTAACTCTTTTCTATTGCAATATCAAGACAACTTACAAAAAAAACAATTTAATTTGCATGATCAATATAATCATAACCCTCTGAGCCTCTAATAACTTTATAATAAACATAAATTCATCTTAATTCTAAATGTGTTATAAAATGAAAGGTATTGAAAATATAATATTATATAAAAAAAAAATTATGCTAATATTTTTATGATTGAAATGTTTCAATCAATTTTTTATTTTTGAAAAATATCTTTACAATTGTATACTGTCAAAAATTAAATTTAAATGAAGAAGATAACCATGGTTATAAGAATTTAAATATTTTATATAAATTGATAAACTAATAAATATTTTTATACTTTAAAAATAAAATAATTAATTAGTTACATTTATATAAACAAATATAATGTATTATATTATTTAATTTTCTACGTCCCTATTGTGAAATATTGCTTCTCAATAATCACATACAAAGCAATAAAAGTGCTCCTAATGAACACTAGTTAGATACAAGGCAATGATCATGAGATGAGTAGATGAAAATTAAATATGCAATTATAAATTATGATCAACGTGGTAAGGTAACATGTAAAAGTTGTCTTAAATTTTTTAATGTGCTTGGACTTTTTGATGCATTCGTAGGTTATGGAATGCCATTTGTGTTTATATGTTAGGAGAGTGAATGATTATATATTAATAATACTAAGATAATTAGTTTTAGTAAAATGATATTTTTTATTTTTAATAATAATAGTTTGATAATTAATTTTAGTAAAGTATTATAGTAGTATATATTGGGATTTTAAAGTATTTAAAATAGTTGGTTATTTAATTATTTGTTTTGTTTTCTAAGTTATGTTTAATTTTTAGTTTGATAAACTATGACTCACGAGTATTTAAGTCGTCAAAATCATTGGGATCTACACTAACTCTTAATATAGCTCGAATTTCCCCAGGAACTTTCCAACCTGTGACCTTCACATCACAGAATGCGTTAATATTTAAAATCATAGATTTCCTTAACAACACACCCCATGACATTCAATGATGTGTAGTTTAATCATTAGTTTCCTTGTTCAATGATGTGTAGTTTAATCATTAGTTTCCTTGGGTGAAGCCCACTAGACTACTGTTCAAATCTCATTGAGTATAGTGTCCATCACCCTCTTTTCCTCTATGTAAATTTTAATTAAAATGTTTAAATGTTACTAATATTTATTATTTTATTAAACGTAATATGTATTAAAAAATATTATATTATATATTTTTTAATTAAAAATTTAAAAAGTGTGTCCCTTTTATTTGGTTAAAGTACTAAAAAAAAATAGCTTCACTAAAATAAAAATCGATCTTCACAAGTTATATATTCAATTGGTTGAAAGAACTCTTCATTTTGTAACATTAATAAAGTGAAGATGAAGAATACTTCTTTACTATAGAAATATATATTTTAGATTTTCAATTTCAAAAAATTGGCAAATTGTTAAACTTTTTCTTTAACCTTTAAACATAGCCAAAATTATGATGATTTTCTTTTAATTTTTTTAAATATGACAAAAAAATCAAGAAAATTAAATAATTTTTTACCTTTCAAATCCAATAACATTTTCAAAATATTATGTTCCAACAATATTTTTAAATTTTTTTAAAAATTAACTCCAATTTTTTTTAGTATTTTAAATAATTATTTAAAAATTTTACACCACAATAGTTTTAGAATTTATTTATAATACATATCATAAATAAAAGAATATTAATAGGAAAAGGAAAAATAAATAACATTTTTTAATAATTTTTTTTTCAAAAAAAATTTGATTATTTAATTAACAATTATAATAATTTCTTTTTAAAATTTTAATAAAACCAGCCTAGATCTATTTTAACCCTAAATTTACTATTTGTCAAGAGGGATCAAATCTCTCAAGATGTAAACTTCATTTTTAATGGAAAAATCTAGGAAAGGTTTGTACCTCCAAAAATTTCATTTCTCTCGCTCTTGGTAGATTTGGCTTTAAGATAGATCAATGTTGGTTTAAAAACAATATTGAAATATATATCTAGACCCAAGATGGATCTATGTTGGGTTTAAGAAAAATATTAAAAAAATGTTTTAACTATAAACATTTTTTTTCACTTGTTTTATATGATATATACATAGTTGACAAATATTTTATTTATTTATGTTCACATTCTACACATTAAAATGTTGATACATGCTCCTTCATATTCGGTTTAGAGTAGAAAACATATATCCATAGGATATAATTTCTCTCTATACACACCCACACACACATTGAACTATTTTTGTTATACATATTTTTTTAAATGTTACATGTCAACTCCGTATTAAACATTGAAATCTCCTATACAACCTATTAATGAAATAACAATGCTCTCTCTCTCTCTCTCACACACACACATATAATATTGATGTTAAAATATTATAATGTATACACATATTAAAATATTTAATTTTGTGATTACATTAAAAAAAAATTAGTTCGTAGTATTTTTTAAATATTATATATTAATTTATATTTAAAAATGAAATTAATTACATATCTCCATCCACAATGGAAAGTGAAAATATAAGAATTCTTAATTTTTTTTTATTTTTTTTTTAAATTACTTTATTTTCTCTCTATAAATTTGATATAAAATTATGTTATTTAATATGAACATTGAAATATTTTATTTATGGATAACATTATTCTTTTTGTTATTAATGTATTTGTTTTCCAAATATTACATGTCAACTAAACATAAAATGAATAACACATCATATGATATCAATAATATTATTTTTACATGTAGTGAAGGAATTACATATCTCTCTCTTACTACATTCAATTAATTTATTTCTTTGTATAAAGTTGATATAAAATTAAGGTAGAAATTGAAATATTTTTGTTTTGTTATTTCTATTTTTTAATTTGTTAATGTAAGTATTATTTTATTATTTTTAAATTAATATTATTAGGACCAACAACTACCGTCATATTAGAACCTTTCTGAATATAAGAAAACAATTAAATTAATAATAATATAATTAAAATATCTATAAAGTCGTAAATTTAATAATAACCAAAAGTTAAAATGTTCTTATGAGATAACATTATTTTAAAATATCAATTGCTTCCAGTGAAATAGGGGAACTATATAGAAAAGAAACAAGTCTATGTTTAAGAGGATCAACGAACATCCAATTGACCTAAGACATGGGAGAACCAAGTCTTCAGTGTTAGCAGAGCATGTGGATAAGATGAAGCATCATGTTGGTATAGAGGAGGCCAAGGTTATTGCCAAAGTGGTTCATTTCCATCGTCGTAAATTCAGGGAAGCGATTGAAATTGAAAGAAGGCCTAATAATCTCAATATAGATGATGGCTGGAAGATCAGCAGTTGTTGGATCCCTGCCATTTCTTCCTAGTCTTTCTTCCCCCCCTCTTTTTATCCTTTTCGTGCTTTCATTGTCCCCCTTGGAGCCTTATATTTTCCTTCCTCCTAGGGTGTCTCCTTCTTGCTCTGTGGTTTTCTATTGTTCCTTTTCCTGACCTCCTCCTTTTTTTCTTTCTTCTTTTCTTTTTTATTATTATTATTTTTTTTTAATTGTATATTATTTATTCCAGTTAATTTAGAGATTATTTTTTATGTATTTTATTGATTTATTTAGTTATGTTTATTTTAATTAATTATTATTATTAATTATTATTTTATTATTATTATGTATTTATTATTATATTTTATTTTTTTTTTATTTTTTATATTTTTTTTCTATCTCACTTTGTATACTTATCCTTGTTTTAATATATATTAAAGTAATAATACATAACAATAATATATATATATATATAATATATATATATATATATATATATATATATATATATATATATATATATACCTTTTAAGATATTTACTTTAAATATATATATATATATATATATATTATATATAATTAATTTAAATATTATTAAATAATAAATCAAATAATTACAAATTAAGATTTATTAGTTATTTATATTTCCATTTTTCTATTTAATTATTTTTAACGTGTTTATGAGACTACCAATTAAATTTACTCATGTAATTTAATTAAATTTACTCATGGAATTTATATATAGGTCCCTTATTTTTATTATGGGTTTAGTTGACCCTGGTCCCTAGTCAAATGTAGAAGTTGTCCTAGCTAGCCATTGGAATCTCTTCTCTAAGTATTTAACTAGCAAAGATAGATCTGATTTTTCAACTTGTCCTGAGGATGAACCACACTGGTTGGTTCGAAACGCGTCGACAATGATTTTCTGAATGTGATTTACGCCGAAATATTTCTTCTTATAAATATTATACTTTTTTTTCGATTTAGATGGCCTCCCTAAACTTTAAGTGATGGAAAGGGACAATCCTAGCGATGACCTCAAACTGTTCCAAACAAATGTGGTGTTTTTTCCTCTTGCCATGTTCAACCAAAGTTGAGGATCATGTCCTACAATGCTTGATATAAACAACATGCTTTTGAATCCTTTGATTTATAGAGTAACTTGTTTCTCCAATGTAGGGGGTCTCACAAGAACATGAGATTATATAAACACCTTTCATGTCTTTTTGGGTCCATCGGGTCTTTGACCGATCTTAGGGAGCTTTGAATGGCGTTTAGGGGTCTAAAGGTGAAAGAGATCCTTTTGCTTCTTCAGAATCTAAAAAATCTTGTTAGTTGTATCCTCGATAAAGGGAAGTTGAACACTGATAACCAATTCTCTTGTCTCGTTCCTTAACTTTGGACCTTTGCTCGTACTCAAGAGGATAAAGGGAAGTTGAACATTGATAACCAATTCTCTTGTCTCTTTCCTTAACTTTGGACCTTTTCTCGTACTCAAGAAAGCTCTAAGACTCTAGGTTTACTTATCATTGTGGTTAAAACATTTCAATTAGTCCTACTTTTCTACACTTTGGCACTTTTTCACTTATATTTTTGTGTCAATATCTTTTTTTCTTCTGAAATTTAGTAAAGATTTGTTGGAACTGCAAGTTTAAGCCGTGTAATCTCGAGAATCCAAGTGCCCAAAAAGATTTTCAAACCATTGAATCTATTCATTCATGCATCGAAAAACACACTTTAAACAATGAAAAATTACACATGATGTGTGTAACCATGGATGAAGCAAAGGATCAAAACTCTTGACGTGCAATTTTTTTTCATATTTTGCAAGTTTCGATTTCAAAAAATTTATTCTTCCCCATATTTACTAAATCTATATTTAAGAAAAATTTATAATAATAATAAAGTCTCAGTCAAAATTGAACATCATAATAAATGAACAAACTAACTCTATAATAGATTATACAAGGTGTATTAATAAAATGAGTTGTCTTTG
The DNA here is from genome assembly GCA_000404065.3 of Pinus taeda. NCBI lineage: Eukaryota > Viridiplantae > Streptophyta > Pinopsida > Pinales > Pinaceae > Pinus > Pinus taeda. The sequence continues at coordinate 8,460 of APFE030067637.1, read as the reverse complement.
GTGAGACTTTTTGTAATCTTTTCCGGTGGGTTTTTCTGGTCTAATGTCATTAAAATCTGGCAGGAATGTATTGAAATCACAAGCTTGATGGGTAACCCCTGCACAATCAAAGTGCCCTAGGGGGTTTTCAAAGTGTTGAATCCATATATACAGTCCAAAAAGGCAAAAACCCAGTTTAAACAAAACAAAACAAGATTTCACCCCAAATTTTTCATCCCAATTACAGCACCGGAAAGTCCAAAAAGTCACACTAAAGACAACTCCTTAACAAAAGAGAAAATAAAAAGGAAACAATTTTTATTTATTTTTTATTTTTTTATTTATTTTTTATTTTTTATTTTTTATCGTATCACTTTAACCAATTTTAAAATTTAAAACTCAAAGCTTTACGAGAATATTATTGTAAATATTTTATCATGGTTAGTTGAGCAACTAAGGTCACCTTAGTGGAATATTCCTTAATCTTTTTCATACGTAAATTCCCGGTGATGGGAAAAGTAAATTTAGACATGTCATGAATGATGTTAATTAATTAATTGGTGATTATTAAGTTTATGAAATATTTATATGATTACGTGTTGTTAGCTCAATCACGGAGCTTAACCTCGAGAATGTCAAAAGAATTAAACCTGTAACCTCTCAATAGTAAAAGTAAATTTAACGATGGAGACTCATCAATTGAGCTAACAATAGAGGCTAAATGATGTTAAATGATTTCATAATAATATAACATTTTCTTTAAAGTTAAAATCATCAACTTTTCTCCATTAGATTTGAACTAGTAACTTGATGTGGACTAAACCTCATAAAAATCAACTATTGTACACCTGATGGGGTTTTCTCTACTCTTATATGTCACGTTCTTTAGAATGGATATTCAAATCCTTTTTATTGTTTATATTGATTTTTGTCAGAAACATTATATTTTCCAACTTTTATTAAAAAAGGGTTAAAAATGCATAATTTGTAACAAGCTGCAACAACTATAAGTATAATAAGGTAAAAAGTACATACCCCATCAACCCATCCTTTAGAAGCAAGTTAATTTCCAACAAAGCAAGAAAAAAAAAAGTCAGACAAATCAAGATAAGTCAGACAAGTCAGACAAGTCAGACAAAGGACAAAATGGGACCAAGGGGACGAAGGGATGAAGAGACGGAGTATCGGAGGGTACAAAGGAACAAAGGAAAAGATTTGAGTCAAGAGTGATGTGTTGAATTCTCATCTAGAAAAATCAAAGGTTCTTGGAGGGATGAGGGATGTTTGGTTGGAAGGTGGGGGGATGGGGCCCCATCAAGGTCGGGGCATATAGCTCAGCGGTAGAGCCAATAAGTCGGGTCGCAGTGTTCAAGTCCTGCTATGTCCATTGGGTGGGATAGATAGATAGGCAGGATGGATAAGCGGATAAATAGAAGGATCGGCAAAGGGACAACCACTACCAACACTAGGAGGCTGGGAGGTCATGCCTGGTAGCCCTGTAGGCCCACTTAATGAGTGGTAACCTGTTGCTCCAGTAAGCTGCCTTGCTCCCTAACCAAATGATGGACAACCTCAGCTATGAGGTTGAGAGTCATGTGTGCCTCTCAGGTCCACTAGTCCATAACAACTGGTGGTACCATTTGCTTGAGGCAAGAAAAGAATCACCTTGGCTCCCTAACGTCATCCATGAATCTATTGGTATCTGTTAATCTATCCTATGCCTAATGATGGATAGCCTCAGCAGTGATGTTGAGAGTCATGTCTGCCCCTCAGGCCCACTCGGTTTAACAGTCGCCGAGTGGCACCACCGTATTAAGACCAGCAGAAATAGCCTTGGCTCTCTAACATCCGCCTAACCTGTGATGCCATCCTTGTGCTGCTCATTTTTGTTTTGGACCGACTTAGGTCCATTTCATCCCTTCAGCCACCATGTTTTCAGATATTAAGGTGGTTAATTTATTCTTTAATATGGTATTGAAGATTCATGATCTCCTTACCATACCCATCAATCTAGACTACTGCACTTTGCATAGTAATTCTAGAATAGCACATTTCACATAGTAAGTGAGCACTTGGTAGTACAACACTTTCCAAATGCCCAACATATTGGAAAAAACCATTGAGATAAATAATTGGAATTAAAAATGTGTGGAAGATCTCATCCCACTATCAAACACACAAAGGGAATAAATATAACAAGTAAGATTTTAACGTGTTTAGTAAGTATAACCATTTCTACCCTTAGCCACCATGCCCAAGTATATGGAAAACTAAAGACAATTAATAAATTCCAAAGGGGTGTCTTCAAATATATGTGAGGAATAAGAAAACTAAATGGGTGAGGTAATAGAATTTAATTAATTATTATTACGAAAATTCATAGCAATTTACAACTAAAATGTTAGAATTTGACAAGAAACATTAAAAGAAAATATAAATGTAAAATTATATTTACCTATCATTGTAGTTATTCTGACATTTCTACAAACCAGAAGATACTAAAACTATTGTGGTGGTGCCTGCTTCATTTATGATTATGAGAGATGATAAATTCAACTGTGGAAGGGGAATATCATACTATTTAACATATGTTTTCCTTAGAGATTCAACTATGCCATGCTATTATGCAGAGCAACATACCATTATTGTGCGGTCCCTATGTAATTTTTCCTCAACTCTCCCTAATCAGTCTTCACTGTAGTTTGTGCATTAGCTTCATAAATTAGCCAACAATCCCCAAACATACTTGAAATAATGGATTATGAATGTGTTCATTTTTTTTTTCTAATGTCTATGTTTAATCTTTTTTTTTTTAAAGATGGCTGTGTCAAAATGACGACTATAGCTTCAAAAATAGCAATCACAATCTTAAAAGAATGGTGCCTAACTTTAACATCTTGCACTCACAACCCCACTTGACTGTTAGACATGCCCAAAATTTTGTTGTCAAAATTTTGTCTGTGAGTTTGCTAGTCCCCTTCCACTTGATGATTCTTTAACACATGTTTGTCTTAGAAAAACAAAACTTGGGATATGGTAGAACTTCTAGAAGATAGAAAGGTTAATGGATGTAAATAGGTTTTCAAATTGAAAAGATGTGTTGATGGTAATATTGAAAGGTTTAAAGCTAGAATGGTCACAAAAGATTACTCTTAGATGGAAGGTATAGACTTTCATGATTTTTTTCACCAATTGTTAAACTTGTATCATGTTCTTTTTCCCATAAGGAAAAATCGTAATTTCATTAAAAAGAGGAAATTACATTCTGTAGATGCTGGTGCATATGCAGTTAAACTTGTATCATGTTCATATTGTGTTATCATTGGTTTCTTTGCTTGATTTAAAGTTAGAGAAGTTAGATGTTAAAATGACATTTTTTCATGGAGATCTGGAATAGGAGATTTATATGGAATAACTAGAAGGTTTTGTGCAACATTGTGACATATTAGTTTGCAAGCTCAAGAAATCATTGCATGGCCTAAGGAAGTCACTTAGGAAATGGTACAAGAAGTTTGACACCATCATGATAAGATAGAATTATACTATAAGTGAGTATGACCATTATGTATACTTTAAAATTTGAATGATATACTCATTCTATTAGTGTTGTATGTTGATGATATGCTCATTGCAAGTAAAAGCATGGAATAAATCAACAAGATGAAGGCTTAGAGGGCTAGGACGTTTGATATGAAGGATTTATGAGTTGCAAAATAAATCTTTGACATTCAAATACACAAAAACAAGGAAAATGGAAAGGTCGGGCTTTCACAATAAAAGTATGTAGAGAAAATATTTGTGAAGTTTGGGATGAACGATGTGAAATAGATTAATATCCCTTTTGCTTCCCATTTTAAGATTTCTTTAGATTTATGTCCTAATAGTGTATAAGAAAACCATTATATGTCTCGTGTTCCATATGCTAATGCAGTAGGAAGTATGATGTATGTGATGGTTTGTACTAGACCAGATATTTCACATGTATTGGGTGTTGTCAGCAGGTTCATGGAAAATCTGGGAAACAAGCATTAGGTGGTAGTGAAATTGGTGCTTTGGTATCATAGAGGAACCAATATTATTGTATCACCTTTAATGGTTGTCATGATTATGTTAACTCAAATTTTGCAGGTGATTGGACAAGAGAAGGTCTACTTTAGGATATGTCTTTACTCATGTATGGGTATCCATTAGTTGGATGTAAAAGATTCAAGAAATAGTTGATTTATCCACCATAGAGGTAGAATATGTCATTGTTTCACGTGCTTGCAAAGAGGCAATTTGGTTGAACGATCTTCTAGGTGAACTTGGAAGAATGCAGAACAACATACCTATATTCTACAATGGTCAAAGTGCTCTACATTTGGCTACAAATGTACAGATTATCATAGTAAGACCAAACATATTGTTATAAACTACCACTTTGTAAAGCAGGTGATTGATAGAGGTGGAGTTGATCTTAAAAAGCTTCACACTTGAGTAAATTGTGCAAACATATTTTTACAAAATGAGTGTTGATACAGAAGGTATGACGGTGTTAGGATTATCTTGGCTTGTCGAAAAGTGATAGGAATTTCACAAGGTGCTAGGAAAATTGTTTTGAATGTAGAGATTGTTAGAATATGAAAAAAAACATTAAAAGAAAATGAAAAAATAAAATTATAGTTACATATTGTTGCGATATTTTGACAATTCTATAAACCAAAAGGTAGTTACTAAAACTATTGTAACAATGTCTACTTCAATTATGATTCTGAGAAATAAGAAAGCTAAGCATAAGTCAGATTGTGATATTTTTCCTACAATAAAATCCTTTTACCTAGCCTATAAAGATTTCCTTATCTAATTGCCAAAAACTAACTACATAAACTCCTATATAATATTGTATTCTATCTATATATATTATATTTATATATTTAAAAACCAACCAAAATAAACAATCTTCATACATTTTAAGACTAAAAATTCATTGAGTACTTGCTCATCCAAAATGTGAAACTCCTTAACTATATATATAACATAATTCATTCACATCCCTCAACAATATAACAATATATAAAAAAATGATAAAACATCATTAATTCCCATCGTTAAATTTTAAATGTTGACTTGGTATTGGTAATGAAAATAAACCAGATGAAGAATAAAAAAACCAAAACTATTCCTAAAGATAATTCAAGATTAACAATATGGTGTTTATATTAAGGATATGGTGTTTATTTGATTGTATCTCTACATTAATATGGATTTCTAAGGAGGTAAGAACAAGATTGGAATGACTTTCTATCCATCTCGTTATTTAGGCAAAGATCTCTAACTAATTGAGAAAGCAAATTTTTAACCAAACACAAGCCCTTTTAAGGTGAATGTGAATTTTTTTACAAAATTTACATTCAGTACCTGATCCAATATTTTCTATTAATTTAGTTATTTAGGCAAAGATCTTTAGTTATTTAGGCAAAGATCCCTAACTGATTGAGAAAGCAATTTTTTAACCAAACACGAACACTTTTAAGGTGAATGTGATTTTTTTACAAAATTTGCATTAAGTACCCCTGAACAAGTATTTGAATATTGAATTGAGCTTTAGTTGTGATTATCTGTTTTGCTTCTTTGGAAAAATATTGAATTGAGCTCTAGTTATGATTATTTTTTTTTTTCATGGAAAATGTGTCATGTGAAGAAGGATGGAAATTAAGAAATGTAAATTTATTTAATTGTGTAACTTGAAATCTGAATAACTCAATTTTGGATATATAGGACCGAGAATTGTTGAGAAAGGTTATACATCGTTGTTATTAAGAGAAATAAGAGAATGAAGAGTGAGTTTACACTATAGTTGTATATCTTATTATTATTAGAAATAAAGTTATTTTAATGTTTATATATTTATTTATCTATCTATATAATTAATTTTAAATAGAATTAATTGTGGTTTAAAGATATATTATAACATGAAATTTGATTAACTGAAATTATTTTTTTGAAAATTGTGATAAGATAAATAGTATTAAAAAATAAATTTAATAAAAAAAATAAGAATAAAAAATTATTAAATAAAAAAAATATTATATAAAAATAAAGTTAATAATAAATATCTCAGTTTTATTTAGTTTTAAATTATAGTTTATTTTTTAAATTGTTAAAAATATATTAATAATTAATATAAATTTATTCTTAATTCATTGATTTTAAAATAATGAATAGAAATAAAAATTTTAAAACTATTTAAATTTTTTAATATTTTAATATTATTTTTATAATTTAGTAATAAAATTATAATTGTTATTTAATTAATATATAATTTATTGTTTCTTTAATGTGTTAGATAGTTGATAATAGAGGGAATAATTAAGGAACTTCTTGTAATATTATTGGTTCAAACCACAAACTACCTTGTGTATGATATTGGTAATCTTGGAGGTTGTGGTGGTAATGGTTAAAATTAACCTCATATCACTTAAATATGATCCCATCATAGTTATTAATTTCTCTAATTAAATTAATAAACACACACACATTCTCATCAAAATTATATAATAATTTTTTTTGTTAATGATAATGATGATTAACATCCATTGCGACCATAATTGTTTATTAGACCTTTAAAAAGGTAAGAGATTACTTGTATTCCTTTAAAATATATTTTTGTGATAAAATATCATTAAGAGAATTATTTCAATATTACTATAGTTTTGATGACTTAGAAGGTTAGTAATGTTAATATTGTAATTAATATTTTGAAATTGAATTATGATATGGGTGTACTTAAGGAATTATAGGAGAAAGTGCTTTTAATCTTCAACCCTCTTAGTGTCACAAAGATGCCAGATTCTTGCATCCCATAGTGTTTTGGGAATTGTCTAATGCCCATTTTTTCTTATGAAGGTTTTGGGAATTGATTCATATTTTAGCAATGATGATTTCTTATTTGTTTCAACCAGAATTTGATAAAAAAAATTAATCTTCTACATTAGGGTTGACCACCTCGTTGTAATATTTTAGCTTCTTTTGATTTTATAAATCTTCATTATAGCACAAACTCTCTTTAAATTTAGATATAATAATACTTTTAATATTATCAATTACCCGTAAAATGAAATATTTCTATATTCCCCAATGAATTAACAAAGATTGGGTCATCAATGGTTATGGCTAGAGTTGGAAACAATTTTGTAGAGTCTCTTGTCATCCATGTTATTTATCTTGTTCATGTACTAAATACCTTACCATGACAATGCACTCATGACAAGAGTATCAGAAAGAATTTTTTTTCTTATCCCACAACCAACGGTTACTAATTTACATTTGTTTTCAATCCCATATAAGGTTTTCAATCATCCATATATCCTCTTTTAAACACTATAGCTTCAACTGAGATTATGGTGAATGTCAATTCCAAGATATTATACGAAGGAACCTCCTCTAAATTATGACTGTCATATAAAAAAGTGTCAGAAGTGATCTTATGGATTTCATTATCATAACCTTAGTTTTTTTCTTTATTTATTATCTTTTACATGGTTCATAATTTATTTATGATAAATGAATACTTCCTCGAATTATGTCTGACATCCCCTATAGGTTAACCCCCCTTGTAAGCATTGAAAACAATTCCTCGTAATTATGTAACCATAAATTAAAATGAGTGAGAGAAAGGGACATGGATTCCATTGCTTGAGGTAGGAGATTGCTTGAGGAATTGGTTTTTTTTTTTCTTTTAAATATCAGTCGTGGGATGGATGAGTGGTATTAATGGGATGCATGTGTAATAAATTAACTAGAAAATAAAGAGCATGTCCATGTGTATTTTTGGCATAACCACAAGAAAGAAAGGACAAGAAACCGAAGGAAAGGGATGGGTTGCGTAGATCCTCGAAAAAGACGGATGGTTAGCCTGTCGAAGTGCATAGGAAGGAGGGAATATTATTCACCCATGATGGAGGATGAACTTAATAATAAAAGGGAATCTGAAAAGAGGGAGGTTGAGAGGCTCTTGGTGATCACACTTATTCGTTGAGGACATAGAGAAGGATATCACGACTAAGAGAATTCAAGGAGAGAAGAAGTTATAATGATAGCACAATTGAGAAACCCATGAGACTCATTGGCTTATAATCATAGAGCCTAATTATGATGATATCCCAACTAGGAAGCCCATGAGGTTTTCTAGCTGCTAATCACATAGTAAGCTTAGATGATACTATTCTATTTGAGAAACCTAGGAGGCTTGTTGGCTAATAATCATTGATGAATGGTTGTGCCTTACAGGGCTGATAAATCCAATGGATAATGTGCTTGTTGACAATTATTGAGAGGTGGAGACACTCAGGGCTAGTGGAATGGGTAGTTCCACGGTGTTGGGCTGAGAAAACAGGTGGGAGTTCTACTAAGAAGTTATTGGAGAGTGCACTCTTATTCCTTCAGAAGTAACACAACTAATAAAACATCTATATCATTAAATATATATCTCTCTCCACATAT
>APFE030067633.1:0-17074 GCA_000404065.3 Pinus taeda | reverse complement strand
CTGCCTGCGCAAGGGGGCTTGCTGGAGCCATAAGACCACCAACACTGTTCGGCAACCTGAGGTATATGAGTTCTGAGTTCTTTTACATTCCTTTCTCTGTTAAAGTTTGATTCTTACATGCTGGTTAATCGAAAGGTTCGGATTGATAATGCATAGGTTTTCCTTTTTGCAGGGTTGGACGGTTCCGTTTCACCTCCATTGCCAGGTAAGTACCCTAACTACGGCTTAACAATACAGGTCCCAATTGATTGTCAAAACCCTGAACCCGATTTTTATTGTATTGTCAGGAGTCCCTTTTACTCTCTATGATTGGTCGAGCTGTGAGGCCCTTCGGCAGCGTTAAGCTACTGGTTTTCTTGCAGTTGTGACATTCTGCATTTCCTATCATGTCATTTGTATTTTTTCTCTCGAATCTATTCGAGCAAGTAGCTAGGTTCTTCCGTCTTTGGTCTACACGGACTGTATTGTTATAAATTGATTGGAAACCCTTGGGGTTCGATGTACCTTTTGCTTTGGCACTATTTAATGATGTTATCAACAGTTTACCGCGGCTCAACTCTTCTACTTTGCATCGTGAACTATTTCCAAGGTTAAGCGAACTGTTCTTGTATCATGGATAATTTATATGGCTATTTGTGATTTCTTTGAGGGTTTCAAGTATTTCTCCGATCGCATTCGCGACTCTGTATTAATGTTTATGAATTAGTTCTGAGTAATTTGTTTTCAGAAGTGCATGCCGCTTACATTTATCAAGGATACCGTGTGAATGTCGGGTTGTTTCTCTCTCACGTCATTCTGTAGAATATATCTGCCGGTTAATACTTATTTCATTTCCAGGCCTTCTTTTCTTAGGAAGAAAATGTTTACGGCTTACAGGGTATGAATGAATATGTTTCCCTCTAATACATTTCAGGTCCATTGATAGTTTAATTTATAAGGAACGACTTAAGATTTCCGTTACTCTACATATATATGTTCCCCGGTTAATTCTTTTGTACATGTATTTACCAGACGTTTCCGTCTCGGGTACAATGGGGTATTTCTGTTATTTTGTTCATTCTTTGATTTTTTGTAGCGTGCTATTAGTTCCAACTAACTGTACATTATAACAGGAGTCTACACGCACAGAACTAGCTAGCCTCTTCAGCTTTAAGTCCCGCAACTCTATTCTTAAGGTCTCTATGAGTGCCTATGGATTAATTGATATCTTGTGAAGGAACCCAGTTCCAATTTCAACAGCTTTCTATTGGTTGCATAGTCCTGTTGTTTCAATTCGCACTTAGCCGTGATTTTCTTTGCAATTAGCAGGCGTAACCTTGCTTTATAAGGCTATAATCCTTAAGACGATATCGATTTGCTCTCGCACATCTTTTGTTTTTTCTGACAAGGATTTGGACTGAGCGTTGTTCTGATAAATGGTTGGTTAACAAATGATACATTCGGCTTACCTGTTTCATTATATGTACATATTCTAAATCTGTTTCTTTTCTTTTTTAAAAGAACTAATCTGCAAGTACAGGTATCATCACCTGCAGTATTGTACCCTACAAGTACTTTCATAGTTTTAATATCCTGCACAGATAATAATTATACCTTCACAGTCTACTTATAAACTCGTAATTACAGCTAATATTACTCTGTACAAATTTACTATAAAATTTCAGTCATAGTTAATACTATTCCTCATCATTTATTATGAGGTCCTATTTACAATCAATACCAACTCTGCCAGATTTTAAAGGAACAGAGTATATATTATTAAACACTGTAAATAAAATGTACTCACCTGTATTAAGCGTGTTTAGTCTCTAATACCCTCCAATCTGGAGAAACTCATTAAAGCCTGTTATCCTCCCAACCTCGAGATCAGTCACCCAGACCTGATTCTCTCCCCCAAGCTTATTTGCAGGCCACTGCCTTTGCAAAGTGGTGCATGCTAACAGCAATGCAAAATACTGTACCGTAGTGCCTGTACTATCTGGTCCTCACCAGACATAGTACCCCTTGCCTTAGTCTGCTTTCTCTGTCTTCCTGTCTGTTCCTCAACAGCCCAGGTTTTTCCCCTTTTTCTTGTTTCCAGTACTCTGGACAAGAAAAGGTAGTTAGGGCTGCCCCTTATTAATGGGCAACTGTTTCTGTTAATTAGACAAGCAGAAGTAAATAACTTTTCACAAAAAGGCTATTTACTACATCATTTAATCCATCATTTAATTCCATATGTTTCCAGAAAAAAAAACATAAGTAATAGTTCCAGTTTTTACATTCACCTAGCATAGTAATTTAGAAAATTATTCCTATAACTGTCAGATCATTACATCTATGTCATCAATGAATATCAGCACAAACTGGTCCAAGTATGGATGAAATATGTTGTTCATTAAGCACATGAAAGTTGCAGGGGCGTTGGTTAGCCCAAATGGTAATACCACAAATTCCTAATGTCCATACCTGGTTCTGAATGCTGTCTTAGCGATGTCCTCGTCCTTAATTCGGATTTGGTGATAGCCTGATCGCAAATCGATCTTGGAGAATACCGTTGCTCCTTTCACTTGATCGAACAGCTCATCAATCCGAGGTAAAGGATACTTATTCTTCATGGTTAACTTATTCAATTGTCTGTAGTCGATACACATTCGGAGAGTACCATCCTTCTTCTTGACAAACAAAACTGGAGCTCCCCATGGAGACACACTAGGTCGAATGTACTCCTTGTCTAGTAACTCCTGCAATTGCATCTTTAATTCTGTCAGTTCAGGAATACTCATTCGGTAGGGTGCTCGTGATACTGGTGCTGTTCCGGGTACTAGTTCAATGGTAAAGTCTATATTTCTCCGTGGTGGTAGTCCAGGAATTTCCTCTGGAAATACATCTGTAAATTCTTGGATTATAGGTATACTAGTCAAAGAGGCTGACTTATCTTTGGAATCTGCATATCCCACCTGGATAGCGTAAACTTGACACCCTTTTTGTATATTTTTTATCAGTTGGTTCGCAGTTATCGGTCGAACTTGCACCGGTTGCTTTATTCCTTGCATTTCTTTCCTGTTTCCTTGCTGGTCCTGGTAGTAAATTATTTTGGTTTTGCAATCCACTAATGACCAGTGCTTCTCTAACCAGTCCATTCCAATCAGGATGTCATAGGAGCCAAGAGGGAGTACGTTCAGATTAGCTGTCACTGGCTGGTCTGCTATGGAAAATGAGCAATTATTGACTTTGGCTGTTACTCGTCGTTTGGCTCCTGTAGCTAGTTGAACTAGCCAGGGATTTTTGAATTTAACAGATTATAATTTACATTGTTCCACTACTTTTTGGCTTACATAGCTTAATGTAGCCCCAGGATCAATTAAAACAGATATGGTAAGGTTTGAGATTTTACCTTCAAATTAAACCATGGTTGGTTGATATTCTGCCTGCCGATCTTCAAGAGCCGCATTAATCCTGGGTATACTGCGACCAACCTCGCCTACTGTTGAAGCCTCATGAATTTGAGATAATTGCTCAGCTCCTTTTCGTTGTGGACAATTTTTAACATAGTGGGGTCCTCCACAACCCCAGCACTGCACTGGACGTCTTGCTGTGCCTTCATTATCCAGCCTTGATTGCTGTTCATTGGCCTTGGGTTCAGTTGCAGTTCTAAATTTAGATGCAGTTCTGGGCACAAATTTGCTATTTGCTCCTTTGCTATGTCCCTTACTTCCATTACTGCGATTTCCTTTGCTGTTTACTGCTGTCTTAAAGTTTCTCTTCTCATTCCATCTTTTGTTAACAGTTTCCCCTTTCTGTATGCTTTGTTGATAACAGATTCTAGCTTTACGAATTACTTCGTCCATGGACTTTGGATTGTCAAACTCAATCCTTTCTCGCATATATGGTGGCAAACTGCTAACAAATCTCTGAACTTTGGCCTTCTCTTCCCTTATATATGGTACGTAACGAAGTAAGGAAGTAAAGCGGGTGATGAACTCGTCCATGGTTTGCTGACCTAACCGCAAATCATGGAATTCTCTCGCCTTTTCATCATAGAAACGTTCTGTTAGATATCGCTCCTTAAAGAACCTTTGAAAATTGTCCCATGTAACATTTTGTTCGGTAACTCCTTTTACTATCTTCACCTCCTCCCACCATAAGGTGGCCTTTCCTTGTAACTGGAAAATAGTTAGTCGTGCTTTAAGGTTGTTATCATACTCATAAAGCTGAAAATACTTGTTCATATTAATGATCCAGGCTTCTGCTGCTTCCTCCTGTTCTCCATCAAAATGTGGTGGCTTAATTTTGCGGAATTCTCCTTGTAATTCTACTTTTTGTCTTTTTGAGGTTTGCTGGTCAAGTACATTATCAGAGCGTTCCTCTCGTTCTTCTAATCCTTCAGGAGGCATGTGATGATTCTGTTCTTCAGACATCCTTTGCTGTTCGGCACTAGGATTAACTGGTACTTGATTTTGTCTGTCAGACAAACTTTTTAAGATTCTTTCTTGTTCCATTGTTAACCGAGCATTATCCTCCCGTAGGCGAGCCATTTCATTCTTCAGTTCTTGCACCGTTTCCAGGATTGCCTGATTTGTAACCCTAGCTTCTTCTCCAAGTTGTACCCACAGTTCTGGGTTATTCTCTGGACCAGGTATATCCTGTCCCATTACAGTTCGTCGTATGGTGTTTTCTGCTCTCCTCATATTTCCGTCTTCAAACCTGGATCCTGTACTATGTGCAACACAGAAAGATATGTTCAAGAATATTATTAGTAACCACTACTTACTATACAATTTTTTTTTTTTTTTTATTCCACACTGTGTTCTTATCTGTCATTGTGATTCTACCCAGAGGCCACAGGGCTGTATCTGGGCTCTGATACCATATGTCATAATCCCATCTACGTGAATATCCAAGTAAAAAAAAAAATTATTCGATACACTACTTATCAGATGTCAACTACCATTAAGCGCATGAATTGACTTAACCTTTCACAACATATACATATGTTGTTTAATAACTCGGGTATCAATTTATGAGTTACATTGACTGTTAACGGGCGCTACGTTGAAGTGGCAGATTAACCCTGCCACTTGGCGCGACCGATGCCACTTGTCTCTCACATTAAACTGAGGATGTATCTCCCTGTCATTCGGACAGTACTGATCAGACTCCTCGGGATTTCCTTGGATATATTTCCTGTGAACGTCCGCGGTGATAGCTGTGATATTAAATACTTCGAAGTGACTCGCCGCTACCTCGGGATCCAGCTGCAATGAACGCTCCAGATTCTTTTCTGAAGATCTACGGTGATCCGTTACCTAATCTGCCTTAAGAGCTCATTTAGGGTTTGGGGTTTCTGTTTGAGCTCGGTTTTACCTTGCTACCATGCTCCGCCGAGAGCGGTTCTCTCTGTTCTCTGAGTGGTCTTATTAGTCTAAAATGACTTCGGTTAATAGCTTTCGCTGCCTGCGCAAGGGGGCTTGCTGGAGCCATAAGACCACCAACACTATTCGGCAACCTGAGGTATATGAGTTCTGAGTTCTTTTACATTCCTTTCTCTGTTAAAGTTTGATTCTTACATGCTGGTTAATCGAAAGGTTCGGATTGATAATGCATAGGTTTTCCTTTTTGCTACAGAGCACCGAGCATGAGATTCGGCATTGGCAGGGTTGGACGGTTCCGTTTCACCTCCATTGCCAGGTAAGTACCCTAACTACAGCTTAACAATACAGGTCCCAATTGATTGTCAAAACCCTGAACCCGATTTTTATTGTATTGTCAGGAGTCCCTTTTACTCTCTATGATTGGTCGAGCTGTGAGGCCCTTCGGCAGCGTTAAGCTACTGGTTTTCTTGCAGTTGTGACATCCTGCATTTCCTATCATGTCATTTGTATTTTTTCTCTCGAATCTATTCGAGCAAGTAGCTAGGTTCTTCCGTCTTTGGTCTACACGGACTGTATTGTTATAAATTGATTGGAAACCCTTGGGGTTCGATGTACCTTTTGCTTTGGCACTATTTAATGATGTTATCAACAGTTTACCGCGGCTCAACTCTTCTGCTTTGCATCGTGAACTATTTCCAAGGTTAAGCGAACTGTTCTTGTATCATGGATAATTTATATGGCTATTTGTGATTTCTTTGAGGGTTTCATGTATTTCTCCGATCGCATTCGCGACTCTGTATTAATGTTTATGAATTAGTTCTGAGTAATTTGTTTTCAGAAGTGCATGCCGCTTACATTTATCAAGGATACCGTGTGAATGTCGGGTTGTTTCTCTCTCACGTCATTCTGTAGAATATATCTGCCGGTTAATACTTATTTCATTTCCAGGCCTTCTTTTCTTAGGAAGAAAATGTTTACGGCTTGCAGGGTATGAATGAATATGTTTCCCTCTAATACATTTCAGGTCCATTGATAGTTTAATTTATAAGGAACGACTTAAGATTTCCGTTACTCTACATATATATGTTCCCCGGTTAATTCTTTTGTACATGTATTTACCAGACGTTTCCGTCTCGGGTACAATGGGGTATTTCTGTTATTTTGTTCATTCTTTGATTTTCTGTAGCGTGCTATTAGTTCCAACTAATTGTACATTATAACAGGAGTCTACACGCACAGAACTAGCTAGCCTCTTCAGCTTTAAGTCCCGCAACTCTATTCTTAAGGTCTCTATGAGTGCCTATGGATTAATTGATATCTTGTGAAGGAACCCAGTTCCGATTTCAACAGCTTTCTATCGGTTGCATAGTCCTATTGTTTCAGTTCGCACTTAGCCGTGATTTTCTTTGCAATTAGCAGGCGTAACCTTGCTTTATAAGGCTATAATCCTTAAGACGATATCGATTTGCTCTCGCACATCTTTTGTTTTTTCTGACAAGGATTTGGACTGAGCGTTGTTCTGATAAATGGTTGGTTAACAAATGATACATTCGGCTTACCTGTTTCATTATATGTACATATTCTAAATCTGTTTCTTTTCTTTTTTAAAAGAACTAATCTGCAAGTACAGGTATCATCACCTGCAGTATTGTACCCTACATGTACTTTCATAGTTTTAATATCCTGCACAGATAATAATTATACCTTCACAGTCTACTTATAAACTCGTAATTACAGCTAATATTACTCTGTACAAATTTACTATAAAATTTCAGTCATAGTTAATACTATTCCTCATCATTTATTATGAGGTCCTATTTACAATCAATACCAACTCTGCCAGATTTTAAAGGAACAGAGTATATATTATTAAACACTGTAAATAAAATGTACTCACCTGTATTAAGCGTGTTTAGTCTCTAATACCCTCCAATCTGGAGAAACTCATTAAAGCCTGTTATCCTCCCAACCTCGAGATCAGTCACCCAGACCTGATTCTCTCCCCCAAGCTTATTTGCAGGCCACTGCCTTTGCAAAGTGGTGCATGCTAACAGCAATGCAAAATACTGTACCGCAGTGCCTGTACTATCTGGTCCTCACCAGACATAGTACCCCTTGCCTTAGTCTGCTTTCTCTGTCTTCCTGTCTGTTCCTCAACAGCCCAGGTTTTTCCCCTTTTTCTTGTTTCCAGTACTCTGGACAAGAAAAGGTAGTTAGGGCTGCCCCTTATTAATGGGCAACTGTTTCTGTTAATTAGACAAGCAGAAGTAAATAACTTTTCACAAAAAGGCTATTTACTACATCATTTAATCCATCATTTAATTCCATATGTTTCCAGAAAAAAAAAAACATAAGTAATAGTTCCAGTTTTTACATTCACCTAGCATATTAATTTAGAAAATTATTCCTATAACTGTCAGATCATTACATGTATATTCATGGTTCCTCAATAAACCATTAAGGAATCCTAGCTTTCTTTAATGACAATAAATAAATATGATATTAACATGTTCTAAGTTTCAAATTTTAACTTCACGTTTATTTATTATATTTTCTTTTTTTTAAACCCATAATGGAAATGCTAATGAACCTCCTTAGCCTACCTTGGAATTTAGCTCTTAAGCTCCCATTGCTTAAAGGTATTTTTTCTATATTTAATCGTTAAGATACAATACTACTTAGGCTATCTTTAACCCACCCTTATATCATCATTAGTAATTCTATAATAGACTCCTTATTGTAGAGGCTTATATGTGGGATTTCTAGTAAACATGATTTAGTAGATGAAGATGGAACTAACCATAACATGCAACCTATACTAATTACCTTACCTACATAAATGATCTTAATTAAACTCTACTGTAATGATCATCCATCATGATTATAGGTCTTGTTTCCATCATGCATAAAGAATTCGTTAATTAAATAAAAATATTAGATCAGGCATTTTACCAGGTAACACACACTAGGTACCATCAGCAACCTGATGATATTCAAGTCAATTTTGATAGGATATCCTATAGACCCATATATGCATAACTAAAAGGATGTTACATCAATTCCTTATACCGCATGCATGAGCATCTAATTTCATTATGAATGGCATAGACCATGGAGAACCTTTGATAATACTACGGGAGACATTCCTCCATAATTATACCACATGCATCAACATCTGCAAAACACTAAAGCATGCTACTCTTTCTTACGATTGCAAAGATAATCTCAATAACTTCGATATGAATATGAGAGCACACGACAGTTACATGCATTATTGAATCCATCGTTTCTATAAAAGAGGAAATTAACCAATCCATATATCTGAATTGTAGGATTTAACATCCTAATAATTTTGCTAGTACACAAACCCATGTAATTCATTGAAACATTCTCATGGTCAGGAAACTTAAGAAATCATCTCATAGAAAAACTTGAACAATAACAGAGACTTAATAAAATCTTCTCATAAAAAAACTGAATCTATAAACGAGAGAGAGTAAGAATCATCATACAAACATCCCACATATCTGGAACCAACTAAAACCTCACTTGGAGGGAGGAGCACCACCACCCAACCGTGAATCACCTTTGATTCCCCATGATACGAAGATCTGTTAGGCTCCTATAGTACTCGTGTAACACCTTATTGTTATTAGAACAACCTCCTTGTTATATTGTTGTGCACATGTAGTCCCCATATTGTTATTATTGTGCCCAATAGAAGCAAACTATTGTTATTATTTTGCCCTTATATTATTATTGTTATTTCGGCTTTGATTATATTATGACCCCTTAGAGTCTTATATGTAGAAAGGAGGTCTTGTCATTTATATCATCTAAGAATTGTTAATTTGTGTAATGTAAAGGACGTTGCCCACTCGAAGATGATTATTTCTAGGGTGTTGATCTATCTTTTCTATGTTTTTGTGATCTAGTTTCATAACATTTGGTATCAGAGCTTTGGATTCTAGGGTTTCGCTGCTCCAAATAGGTCATTAAGAAATTTTTGATATAACATTTTCGCTTCGAAGTTTTAGAAGCTAAAACAAAAATCCATTTGAGTAGAAATCTTTTTGCACCTCGAGTCAAAATTTGAAATCTTCGCTTGCTATATTTTCACAGATATGATCTGAGGAAGTTAGGGCTTTTGAAAACTGCATAATTCCATATAAAAAATGTCATCATGGAATTTTTGATGTAATTTACTTTCTTCCAAGGTTTAGACTCTGAAATTAAAACAAATTTGAGCGGCAATTTTGGTGAAGCTTGGACCCGAATTTTAAATCTTATTTTGCTATATTTTTGGAGATATAGTCCAAGACATTTAGGGTTTCTGCAGACTCTTGAATTACATCCTAAATAGATGACCTTGGGAAAATCGTCATAACATTCTCTTTGAGCATCATATTGAAATTTTGTAAGAAGTTTCAGAAACAAAACGTATTGTAGTTCTCTGTATGTAGGTTTCAGTTCCTAAGGTTGAAACAGTGAAACGTGGCGCTTCGCACAAGTGCACTCCACACAACTAGTCTATAATCACGTCATCATGGGAGATTTGACATAACTATTCCTTGCAGAACCTAATTTTGATTAGACTTGCGGGGTTAGAAAGAGAACTCTGATGGCTATTGTGGAACATAATTCCAGAACTTGGAGATCTAAAATTACATAGTTACAGTCGTGTCAAAATCGAGATCCTAAGATCAAGAAAAGACGATATGAGGAAGTTTGATGGCAAGTATCCGGTAAATTGGATACTACAAATGGAGCAATATTTTGATCAACATGAGGTGCAACTATTACAAAATTTACATATTGCATCCTCATATTTACAACTAGATCAATTTTTATGGTATGTGCGTTGTTCTCATAAAGCACTTGTCACTTGGTCAACTTTCACGGAAGAAATGATAGCACATTATGAGGATACAAAGAGTAACACTTTCTTTAGCCAATTGATAAATCTCAAACAAAAGGATAACATTCAACATGCATTTTGTCTTTGGGTACCTGATTCATTAGAGAAAGGATTCACGTTGGCAAGAAAAATTGAAAGTGAAATTATGGAAAGAAGGAATCCCACCACTCACGACTATAATTATGGAAGAGTTTTTTCTCCTAGCCTTCCATAACCTACAAGGTTTACAACGAAACAATTGGAAGAAAAAAGAGAAAAAGGGCTTTGTTACAATTGTGATAGAAAATTCACTAAAGGTCATAAGTGTGATGAGAAGAAATTATTTTACATAGATTATGAAGAGGAGAAAGAAAAGGATCAAGAAACATCTGAAGAAGAGGATATACACCAGGAACTAACCCGAAAGAAAGAAGAAATGAATTTAACCATCTCTTGTAAAGCATTTGCAACAATTACCACTTCTCAAAGTCTCAAGATAAAAGGACATATTAGGAAGAAAAAGGTTCAATAAGTGAAAGATCACATCGAGAAAGAAGAAATGAATCTGACCATATCTTCTAATCCATTGTCCAGAATTACCACTCCTCAAACTATCAAGATAGAAGGACATATCAAGAATAAAAATGTTTAAGAGGTTAAAGATCACATCGAGCATCAAGAAATGAATCTGACCATATCCTCTAATGCATTGGAATAAATTACCACTCCTCAAACTCTCAAGATAGAATGACATATAAAGAAGAAAAGGATTCAAGCAGTGAAAGATTACATTGAGCAACAACAACAAGTTCTCCAACTTTTAAAGGATAACGCCACTTTAGTGCAGTATGAAATGAAATAGCAGGAATATCAGCATCGCAGTGAAAGAAGTTTTGATGTAGGATATTGGGTATTTTTAAGGCCACATCTCAAGCAAACTAATTATGAGAAGGAAATATTGGTAATACTACATGCACTTAAGCAATGGTGACCTTACTTGATGGGAAGACACTTCAAGGTAAAAATGAATCATGATATTCTTAAATACTTTTTAGAACAAATATTATCTTTAGAAGAACATAAAAAATGGGTCACAAATATGTTGGGTTATGACTTTGAAATCACCTACAAAAAAAGGGAAGAAAAATGTTGTTGCAAATGCACTCTCAAGAGAAGATGAGGATGTGGAAGCATTGTTTTCTGCTATTTCTATTATCCAACTAGATTGGATAAACAAAGAAAGGGATGAATGGAAGAAGGATGAAGAAGTGTGGCCACTCATTCAAAAGTTGTAGAAGATCCCAGGTTAAACAATATTGCCAGAACTTGATGACGAAGGAAAAATCATATTGGAACCTGGAGCAGCCACAGAAACAAGAACCCAACAACTACAAAATCGATCATTTTCAAAGTATCTCATCAAGTGGAAGAACTTACCTGCTGAAGATTTCACATGCGAGGACAAACCTTTTATACAGAAGCATCAAGAACTAGTCAAGGATCGAGGACAACACTTTTTGAAGGAGAGGTGCATGTTGGGTCCCTATACTAGTAATGTAACCCCTTGTTGTTATTAGAATAACCCCCTTATTATATTTTTGTGCCCATGTAGTCCTCGTATTGTTATTATTGTTCCCATAGAAGCCCACTATTGTTATTATTGTGCCCTTACATTATTATTGTTATGTCGGCTCTGATTATATTATGACCCCTTAGAACCCTATATATAGAAAGGAGGTCTTGTCATTTGTGTCATCTAAGAATTGTTCATTTGTGTAATATAAAGGAGGTTGCCCCTTGAAGAGGCTTATTTCTAAGGCATTGATCTATCATTTCTATATTTTGTGAGCTGGTTTGATAAGAAGATCTTTCCAAGGATCAACTACGCTCAATTGATCAATGCATTGGGTATTTAATATCATCTTTCATGATATAGTTACCATTAGTGACATCCCACTTTTATGGATTTTTCCATTTGCCTAGTTTTTTTTTGAAAAGCTGGTCTTTATCTCCCACAAGGCTTTTCCTCATAAAATCTCACCTTTATCTCGAGAAATATTTTATGTCCAATGCATCTTTATCTCCCATCCATCCGATGGATATCCAATCCATCCAAGCTTATCTAGAATCACATCTAGAAGCTTATCATGAAAGATTCATGTCTATCCCATTCCTCATGGGATTTGTGAAGAATATCCTCTCTCTTGGTGCTCCACCCTCCAAGTGATTTATTTTATTAATTTATTTAATAATACATATGCTTCTCATACTACATATCACATACCATTCCTTAGGTTAGGATTAGAATAGTTAGCCTAGAAATGAGGGTGTCACACCTAGCTTTCCTCAGCTTAGGTTTACAATCATTTAACACACAAGGGAGGATATCACACCTAGCTTTAATTGAGCTTAGGTTTACAATAATTTAGCACGCAAGTGAGGATAACACACCTAGATTTAACTTAGCTTAGGTTTACAATAATTTAGCTCAAAATGGAGGGGTGTTACATACTCCACCCCTTAAATTTTACACCATCCTCGGTGTATCACTGCAGCAAGTTCTCATTCATAGGTAGCCGGTTTTGAAATCAACAGCCCTCATGGGTCTTCCATTTGATTAAATTTTTCCGATGTACATCTATCACAAGAAGTGAAACTAGGACATCTGCTTCCATACCTACATCATTCTCAAAGAGTGCTCTCCTTTCACAATTACTTGTAACATTGTTTTCAAACCATTTGTGAGAATTTATAGATGCAAGATTTTAACTATGATAGATATCATGATTTGTTACTAAATAGTATTAAAGCAACTATTGCTTATCATTTATTTTACCTGAAGAATGCATGTCTTCTGCTTGAATTCTTTCAGACCTTTCTGTTTTTGTGGTACACCTTCTTCTTGCAATCTGTCTGCATACAATACATAATTTAGTATATTTTTCACATAAATATGCCTCTAAGGTCATAGCATATTAGTTCACATAACAATATATATTCATCCTAATTGTGTGTATGGAAAACTGTGATTAATGAAAATTACTTATACCAAACTTACTTTCCTTCTTCTGGGTAACCTCTAGGTTTGTTTACTTGGACAAACATCTATCCAATGACTCTATGCATACATATACACAAGGTATGTTATACACACTAATACACATTTATTTTTCGACCTTGTATCATATGTAGTCATATGGGTGTCGTATATATTTCTGTGCATATTATCATCTGTGTTACAACCCATCATACCATTCCCATGGTATCACCTGCATGAAAAAAATTTGTCCACATATTTTCCTACCATGCTAGTATCATACCAAACATTCTTTTATCTTTTTGTAGCAATTAAAACAACTGTGCTTAGTTGACAAGGAATTTATATGAAGATGGTTCATTTTTGTAATGAGCAAAACCTTGATGAAGTCTAAATCATTCTTATATTTCATGTGGTTTTAACACAATATCAGTATTATAATATGTATTCATGCATATTTTCATCTTAAGTAGACTATTAGCTCATATTTTAATAATTGTTGGATCAATGCCTCATTCTTAAATAATTTATCTCTGGTGATTTACTATTTCCCTTTTTATGTTTCAACAACTTAATCACTCTACACTATACTTTACCAACGTGATCCTTATGTCAATCATGTTCTTTTTCTCTACAGATTACTACCCTTTTATAGCCATTGGGGTCGCCACATCTCTAAGGTTTTTGACCTGAATTCACCATGAGTTGTAAGATAATTCCAACAATTTATTAAACTCAAGACTCTTTCATGCCATGGATGCTTGACATATTTCATCAACCAAATGATAACTACAATATTTGTAAGAAGAGCTTCGGCGTAAATCACATAAGAAAGAATTTTGTCGACGCGTTTCGAACCAACTAGTGTGGTTCATCATCAGGACGAGTTGAAGAAACAGACCTGGCCTAGCAGGTTAAATAGACTGATGCAGAGACTCCAACGGCTATATAACGGCTAATTTTGACCCTAGGACCTAGCTCAACTATTTAATATTATTATTATTCTTATAATATTAAAATACAATATTTCATTTCTCGAAATTGGTAAAATTAGTTACTAAGCATAGAATATTACGCAATTTATTAATTAAATAACATTAATAAACTAATATTAATGGTTATTGTGAACTAATTATTATTTTAAATTATTTCTTTTGAGGAACTTATATTATTATTGTTATTTTAGTAATATTAAATTAATAATGTAATACTCAATTTCTAGAAATTAGTAAAAAATAAATTTTAAGTATAAAGAAAAGTAATATATTGAAATTAGTTATAATGAATAGTAATTTGGTAAAATTAGTTACTAAGCATAGAATCTTACGTAATTTATTAATTAAATAACATTAATAAACTAATATTAATGGTTATTATGAATTAATTATTATTTTAAATGATTTCTTTTGAGGAACTTATATTATTATTGTTATTTTATAAATTAATAATGTAATACTCAATTTCTAGAAATTAGTAAAAAATAAATTTTTAGGTATAAAGAAAAGTAATATATTGAAATTAGTTATAATGAATAGTAATTTATTTGGTTCTTATAAATTTGTTATTAGAATGAGTGATTTCCTTAAAAGATGTACTTATATATTCCTAAAAAATCATGAGTATTTCCTATATTAAATCAAAAACTAACTATATACAGGAATTATATATTAATGTGATGTTAAATCATTTATCTGTTTATAAAAGTTATTAAGCTTACTACCTATTAATACTATTTTTTACTAATTTCTAGAAATTGAGTATTACATTATTAATTTAATATTATTAAAATAACAATAATAATATAAGTTCCTCAAAATGAAATCATTTAAACTAATAATTAATTCACAATAACCATTAATATTAGTTTATTAATGTTATTTAATTAATGAATTGTGTAAGATTCTATGCATAGTACCTAATTTTACCAATTACTATTCATTATAAACTAATTTCAATTATTACTTTCTTTATACTTAAATTTTTTTTTTACTAATTCTAGAAATTGGAGTATACATTATTAATTGTTAATATTACTAAAATAACAATATAATATAGTTCCTCAAAAAGAAATAATTTAAACTAATAATTAGTTCACAATAACCATTAATATTAGTTTATTAATGTTATTTAATTAATAAATTGCGTAATATTCTATGCTTAGTAACTAATTTTACCAATTTCGAGAAATGAAATATTGTATTTTAATATTATAAGAATAATAATAATATTAAATAGTTGAGCTAGGTCCTAGGGTCAAAATTAGCCGTTGGAGTCTCTACATCAGTCTATTTAACCTGCTAGGCCAGGTCTGTTTCTTCAACTCGTCCTGATGATGAACCACACTAGTTGGTTCGAAACGCGTCGAAAAAATTCTTTCTTATGTGATTTACGCTGAAGCTCTTCTTACAACTATGACAAATCACAAAAGTCTCAATTCTACAACTACAATATTGTTATAAGGCTATAATATTGTACACCCATGTGTTTACATGGAAAATTCGTATCCCTCATTATCATGTGTACATTTTAGCATGATTATTTCCACAACAAATTTATCTTGCTAACCGCTTAACTAGGATTATGATAAAAAATATACCAAACAGTCCATGAAAATGCATGAGTATATGTGTCATACAACAATAGAACAATACTGCAAACATGGACTTCCTCTATTGAGGCCAACTATAATGTTAATATCATGACGATGTATGTCAATTACATCAATGTTTAAAATGCTCACAAGCTTTCTCAGTCAACATTCTCATACCACTTTCAAAATCATCTACTAACCATATCCTGCCAATAGGTCATATTTGGTCATGGTCAGTACCTAACAGGGAAAGTCCTCTTCCATAGACATAGTAGTGAACTACAATTTGTTAACTTTGTCATAATCGTAATTATTAAACGTTATACCTTTTTAATTTCACTGTATCCACACTTCCTTATGCTATAAACATTATAGTGTGGATGATTATTCTATCATCATCACACCTTTCTTACCATAAGTATAATATCCTATGGGAGTGATCTTCCCAATCTATTATAAGTATTTTAATATAGTAGTAGGAATTAATACCTACTTAATTAATCCCCCAATCTGACCATAATTCTCTCCAGGTGTGATTAATCCATTTTTTTTAAATATGAAAATTTATCATAGTTAGGATCTCGTTGTTGCTTATCATAATCACTTAATAATTCATGTATGCTAAAAAGGTTTCAATTTTTAAGTACGATGGTAACTTATTATAAAATAAATCAAATAATATTGATCTCTTAAATGCATGCCACACTTGCCAATTATGCCAATGTTAATAAGAACAACATAATATTTACAATTTCTCTTAGTGTAAACATGACCTATTCATGAGTGGTACACCTTGCTTTCTTGGTACATGACAATTTATGCTAAATTTTACCTGATTTGTAATTCAAGCGATTGAAAGTTCTATACATGTAAAAGTGAATTCCTACATGCTTGCGTGACATTCCACTGAAGATATAATTTCTTTCACAATTCAAGGGGTACATAAATACCCACCAAGTACTAAATTGTGAATAATAGTAAATCATGATCGTTGTTGTTTATCCAAATGAGAAGTTCAACAGTGAATCTAGGAGGTGTCTCAATTCCTAACATGGAAGGGTTCTTGATTATTAAGTATTCACCCCAACACCTTATCGGTATATCCACATAATTTTTTATACTGTTTAATTGTGAATTATAAGCTTAACACCATCTTCTTTTCATTTAGCCAAGTCTCTATATCGTTTTTGTACAGG
>APFE030067627.1:13535-25212 GCA_000404065.3 Pinus taeda | reverse complement strand
AAAGCTAGCCTAAAATCATCAACAAAGTTGAATCATTAAAGAGAGAGCCCTCTCTGGTTGCAGGTGGGCTAGAACCTGCAATCCAAAGATTGGTTTGTGGTTACCTCGGCCATATCCCTATAAGGAGCCTAGGGACAACCTGAGTGATAACATAATGGCGACTCCACTGGGGACCTCCTCAGATAAATGCATTAAACCAGTCTGCAGCTCTACAGAGGAAGAAACCGAGTTTTGAAAGGCTCGGTCGACCTGTGTTGTTGCGTTTTTAGAAAATTTCCCAAAAAATATAGTAGAAGCTGGCTCCTAAGAAACAAACGCGTAATACACGATCAAACCCTGACCTAAACAACCCACCTGTTGTTAAAAATCCGAATTTAATTCCTAAGATCGTCAGAAAACAAAAGCAAAAAGATTACCAAACTGCTGCTAGTCCTGAAACAGTTCAGCCAATTGTTGTACCAACCCCTGTCAAAGTTTTATTCCGGTCGACCCCGAGTTCCCCTGGCTCATCACCCCCTTCTCCAAGTAGCTCCGCCACACCTCTATCCCATATCCCTACTACCTCTACTACTCCTTCTTCCCCTGTCATTCCTGTAATCCCCGTCGTTTTAGGTGTTCCGCCCATCCCCGTCATCATGGCTAGATATGCACCATTACAATTACCTGCTAATCCCGGGGCTATGCCTCAGGACTACCAATCGAAAATCACTTATTTAGATGGCACAACCTCCTGCACCACCCTACAACATACAAAGAAAATGCATGATTATTTCGAGAGTTATGAGATAGATGATGAGAGTGTAAGAATGAAGATCTTTGTCCAAAGTTTGACCGGTGATGTCAGAACCTGGTTTAGGGCACTTCCACCTAATTCTATACTAAACCCGGAAGGCTTATACCAGAAATTCATTAACAGATGGGAGAAAAGGAAAGACCCCCTACACATACTATCTGAGTATGATACTATCAAGAGAGGATCTGGGGAAGCTGTTCTGGATTACTGCGCCAGATTTAACAATGTTTACAATGCAATACCACCAAATTTAAGACCTCCACCGACCTCGCATTATACAAATTCCCGGATGGATTTGATGCCGAGATGGTGTATCAATTAAGGGAAAGAGCCCCTCAAATCCTAGCAGAAATGCAAGACGCTGCAGTGAGCGTGGAAGCAAATCTAATCGCTAAAAGAAACATAACCAAAACTGAGAGAAGAACCACTTTCAAAGAAGAACTCTCCTCTTTCGAGCAGAAGCTAGATGCGGTCGTTAGTACCATGCACAGGCTGGGAGACAGATTAGACAATGTCGAGAGGAAAAATTCATGGGAAGGTCAACAGCCCAATGCCACAAGGAACCCAAACTTCAGAAAAACCCAAAACTTGAACGTAGGTAGGGCTAGTCAGGACCATGACATTAGGCCTCCTTTTCAAGAAAACTATGCCGAGGCATCTACAGCCGCTCAGCCCATAGACGGGACCCTAATGAACCTGGTTGATTTAGAAAATGAACAGCAAACCTTCCTCACGGAAGAAAACCGACCATACCTTGATACAAAACAATTCTGCACCAAATCAGGTGAGTCCTTTGACTTTAAACAAGGATATGACACTATTATATACGAGGTACATAAGCAATACAAACTAAGAACACGGACTATCGATGTTCTTCCACCTAGCAAAACAAACGATAACAAACAACACAACAAAACTAAAGGGAAGATCACTAACAGCCAACCAGCTGACAACCCTGTCCCAAACCCTCATCAGGTTATTGTGGAGGATGTAACGGATACACATTGTTCTATTGAGCAGCCTCTACCCACCTCCCATCCGGAAAAAGATCTGAAGAGCATTCCCGAACATCTTCCCAAAACAGAGATACCACAAACGGCCATACACCGTGATACTGACGCTCCAAAAGAAAACATAGAGAGTATGCCTGAAAAAGAAAAGTTCACCACTGTCAATGCCAGGAACCCAGTGGAAAAACCGTTCAGTTTAGAAACAAAAATTGGAAAACTCAAGATCTCCATTCCCCTCTCAGAACTGGCTAAGCATGATGTATATAGACAACAAATTCAAAAATCACTTCAATTGCCGGAAGTTAAGGATGATGTAAACGTTCTAGATGATACCCCTGAACTACTGTTCAGGCCAGAAGTTGACGGAAAAACAACATACGGACCTGTTCCACCTTTCTATGTCAGCCTGCACATACATGACAAGATACTGGACAATGCTATGTTTGACTCAGGCGCCTCACATAACCTCATGCCCAAAGCTGTAATGGAAAGGTTGAATCTTGATGTCACTAGACCATACAAAGATCTGTATTCATTTGATTCAAGTCAGGTCAAATGTCTAGGCCTGATCAAAGACCTTTGTGTCTCCCTAGTCCAATTCCCCAACAAGACAATCTTAATGGACGTAGTAGTTGCTGACATTCCCACAAAATATGGTATGCTTCTATCCAGATCGTGGGGAGAAAAATTGCAAGGATCCCTTCAACTCGACCTCTCTTACGCCACCATATCTGTCTTTGGGCAACCAAAGAGACTTTATAGAGAAACATTAATGAAGTATGTGGTAAGTAGTGAGGAGAAACCCCAAAATTATCTAATATACTCAATCCATTCTGATATGGATTCTTTTATTTTGTTTAATGATAACACAGGCCCTCCAACTCATGACAAGCCGTCATCTCTGGAGCAAGGAACCAATGTCAATGAGAGATCATTTTCCAATACCCATGAAATTGTCTCAACAGCCAAGGCAACCAACACAGGGCAAGAAGAAAATCCCGAAACAGAAATTACCAGCTCATCCGCTCCACATACCACTCGAATCCCCAATACACACCTTGGACGAGAAGCCACATGGTATTTAGAGTTTGATGGTTTAGTTAACAAGTTAGGAGCAGGGGCTGGAGTGTGGATTTACAATACTCACGAGAATCGCGCACAAGGCCATGCCTATAGACTCAATTTTAGATGTACAAACAATATGGCGGAGTACGAAGCTCTTCTCTTAGGTCTCAAGTTGCTCAAAACCCTGGGAGCTACCACCATTTCCATCCTAGGTGATTCGGATTTGATCATACAATAGATAAAGGGCAACTTTGTCGCTAATGATAGTAGAATGAGAGCTTACAGAGCCGCTGCCAGCGAATTGCTTAGCGCCTTCAGTGAATTTGAGCTGGCCAAAATTGCACGAGATCATAATATTCATGCCCATAGCCTAGCCACCTTCGCCAGCACATGTAAGCTTCCCTTTGAACCAAGTCACCACTTCACTGCTGAAATAAAACACAGACCTTCAGTCCCTAACAATGTCAAGAATTGGCAGGTATTCCAAGATGATGCCCAGATTAACAATTTTTTTACTCTAGAGGACGAATTCTCTAACACAAACATTGACATGGATGCAATAGCCGAATCACAACAGTTAGTAGAAGAAAAACGCCTAACTCTAACAGCTGCCACAGCTAAACAAATCCTAAGCCCAACTATTTTTGACAATACAAACATAGGGCAACTGAAACAACTTTGTTCACATGAGACAACCAAAGTAAAAGACGAGTTTATTGACCTAAAAGGAAATGTTCTGCCTGCCGGCCTTACTCCATTGGAAGATATGTTTGATGAAAACGATGTGGCCAAAAAACCAAATATGGAACCTTTGAATGCCGCCATAGAGGAACACAACATAGGAACAACAGAACATCCCAGAATGATTAAACTATCCAAAAATCTGCCTCCTGACCAAAAACCGAAATATGTGGATTTGTTCAAAGAATTTCAAGATGTATTTTCCTGGAGTTATGAGGACTTAAAGTCCTATGACACTTCAGTAATCCAACATACCATTCCCCTAAAACCAAATCAGAAACCGTTCAAACAAAAACTCAGAAGAATCAACCCCATGCTTCTACCTTTGATTGAAAAAGAAATAAAAAGAATGTTTAAAGCAGGTATCATTGCGCCCATTAGATTCTCTGAATGGGTGTCTAACTTAGTTCCCCCCAGAAAGAAAACAGGAGAGATAAGACTGTGTGTAGATTTGAGAAATTTAAACCAAGTCTCTCTAAAAGACCACTACCCGTTGCCCAAAATGGATCATATCTTGCAAAGATTAGTGGGTTCCTCTAGGATCTCTCTACTAGATGGATTCTCAGGATTTAAGCAAATCCTTGTTCACCCAGACGATCGGGACAAAACAGATTTTACCACACCCTGGGGAACATTCAAGTATGTTAAAATGCCTTTTGGGCCGAAAAACGTCGGTGCTACCTTTCAAAGGGCAATGGATATTACGTTTGCCAGGGAGATACACGATTTCCTTATAGTTTACCTGGATGACCTGACCCCATTCTCCAAATCTGATCCAGAGCACTTTAAGCACTTAAGGTAAATTTTCATCACATGTAGGAAATACGGCATTTCCTTGAACCCTAAGAAGTCTTTGTTTGCCCTGGAGGAAGGCAAGCTTTTAGGGCATATAATATCAAAAGATGGGATCAGAATTGACCCAGAAAGAATTCAAGCTATCCTCCAAATCCCTTACCCAAGAAACACAAAATAATTGCAAGCATTCCTCGGAAAGATCAACTTCTTGAGGAGATTTATCCCAAATTTGGCCGAGCTAGTAAGGCTATTGAGCAACATGCTAAAAAAGGACGCCAAGGTAAGATTGTCTCTTGAAGCCAAGCAAGCTTTCGAGAGTATAAAAACGGCCCTGACTCAAACACCTGTCCTCACCAGTCCTCAATTTGACAAAGATTTTATCATTTTTTCCTTCGCGTCAGAACACACTATAGCCGCGGTCCTTCTGCAGAAAGATGATCAGGGAAACGAGAAGCCAATTGCTTTCTTCAGCCGAGCTTTGAGAGACGCACCCCTAAAATTTCAGATTATGGAGAAGCAATCCTATGCCTTGGTCAAAGCCATCAAAGACTTCAGAATTTACATCTTGTACTCCCATGTGATCGCATACGTCCCTAATGCTGTTGTAAAGGATATACTAACTCAAGAGGGACTGGAAGGCAGAAGAGGCAAATGGATCGCTAGCATCCTTGAATACGACATTGAGATAAAGCCCACCAAGCTCATAAAAGGACAAGGGCTAGCCAAGCTAATGTCTGAAACAAACTTCCAAGCATTAGACATTAATCAACTGGACGATGAATTGGAGCTAGTGACTCCACAAATCAGTGAAACCTTCATATAGTCCCCTTGGTACGCTGATATTTGCTTTGTATTGTTAAACCTGTGCACTCCCCCAGGATTGTCTAGAACCAAGAAAAGATTTTTAAGGATGAAATCATCAAACTTCTGTGTCATAGATGGTGCTTTGTTTTGGAAAAATTATGAAGGTGTTTTGCTTAAATGTTTAACTATAAATGAAACTAACAGCATCATGAAATAATTTCATGCAGGTGATTGCGGAGGACATTTATATTGGAAATCCATGGCTGACAAGATCTTACGGGCTGGTTATTAGTGGCCTTCTTTATTTGCAGATGTGAAGAAGTTTACTACCTCATGCCACAAATGCCAAATATTTGAAGGGAAAAGAAAGCTATTGCCCTTTCCCCTAAAGCCCGTTTCAACCGAGAAACCTTTTCAACAATGAGGTCTTGACTTCATTGGAGAAATCCATCCCTCTTCCTTAGGCCAACACAAATGGATTCTAACAGCCACTGATTATTTCACCAAGTGGATTGAAGCCATCCTGTGTAGGCAAGCTAGTGACTCCACCATTATCCAATTCCTTGAGAGCAACATCCTTTCTAAATTTGGTTGCCCGGAGAAAATTATTACCGACAACACTGCTGCTTTCAAATCTAAAAAAATCATTAACTTTTGCCACAAATACCACATTACCTTAGGTCACTCCACAGCTTATTACCCGCAAGGTAATGGCTTGGCCGAGTCTTCCAACAAGAGCCTCATCAATATCATAAAGAAGATGCTAGAAGAAAACAAAAAGAACTGGCACAAAAAGCTCAAAAATGCTCTATGGGCAGACAGATTGTCCACCAAAAAATCCATCGGGATGAGCCCCTATGAACTTGTATATGGCATGGAAGCCAAGTTTCCTTCATCTCTGGGCATACCCACTATCAAATTGTTGCAAGAAATTCAGGCTGAAGCGAATGACATGCAGAGAAGAGTTAAGCAGACCATTCACCTTCAGCAAACCAGAGAACAAGTTTTCAATAAAGCTAAGGTACTACAGGAAAAAATCAAGAAAATGTTTGATAAGAAGACTAAAGTAGAGTATTTCTGGGTGGGCAGCAACGTTCTAAGATGGGATGCATGAAGAGAAGATAAGGGAAAACACGCAAAATTCGATTTTTTGTGGAAAGGTCCATACATTATCAGCGTTGTGCAAGGAAATAACACCTATTTTCTCAAATCTCTAGATGATAGCACAGCTGAAGAAGGCCCGGTCAATGGTCGGATGTTGAAGCACTACAATGATGCTCCTGCTTGAAAAGAGCAGATGGTGGATGGTGTGTACATAGTTGTGTATATTAGTTTTTTTGTTTCTTTGCAAGAGTTTATGATGCTGAAGCACGCAGAATAAAGCAGGCGGCGCTTTACAGTTTAACAACAACAGCTAAAGACCAAGGCATTCTGACCTGTTGTTCTTGGCTTCTCACAAGGAGAAGCCATCCCCAAGTGGAGCCACTGTTAGCTTCTTGCTGCAGCAGGTTATTCACATTTCATGATTGACATTTTTACAGGCCAAATATGTCGTACTTTGCATTCTGCAATGCTCCATATTTGCTTAACAGTCTCCAAGCAAATAAGGCTACTCCAAGTTCATTCAATTGCCTTCCAAATTTTTTGAAAAAGTTATCCCGGTATCGCTAATTTTCAGTTAAAGGGAGGTCCAAACAGCTTAATCTTGGTCTCCCTAGGTTTAAATTTCCTGTTTTAGAATATAGAGAATGTAAATCTGTCCAAACAGCTTAATCTTGGCAGATTCTTAGATAGGTAGAGAAGCAGAGGAGCCCAACAGCTTAATCTGCGCCCTTGGAAGAAATAAGGGTAGTATGTAGATAGGAAAGCATCAAAAGAAAAATAGAATGATGGGTTTGCAAGTCTAAGTGCACCCTAATTAAAAGAAGAAAAAATGCTAGGTGAGTAGGCTGGGTAGGTAGTTCTGAGGTTGCTGAATCCTAATTGCTGATCAGTTCCAGATTTTCGGGTGTCATCTCATTCAGGACACAATCAACAGGTAATTCTATGCGAGAAGCTCAAAAGAGGTATAACTAACTCCCCTTCTCTACTTTCCCCAATCATTAACTAACTTCCCCAAAGGAGGTCAAGATCTGCTTGACACCTCTTAAGTTCCATCATTTTCATAACACTAGCTTGAGTAAAGATCTGCTTTACTCAAAGTTGTTCCATACTTTCTCTAAAGAATGGTTCTACCCCCTTGTAACAGCCTAAGGTCTCCTGAACTTAGCGCTTTCTTACCACCTCCATATTAACCACTAACATTATTATTTATCTCCCTATATTTTCCCATCCCCGTACTAATATTATGTAAATCATCCCCTATATAAATATCCCTCCCCCTGGTTGAAAAATAACCATAAGTACCCCCGGGAATTGCTCAGTTTACCTGAAACTTAGCAAGAACCCTCAACCTTCAAACCATCTTCCAAATACAACGGACTCCTTCCAGAGTATAAAATCCTTCTGAGGTAATCGGACTCGTTCCAAAACCTCAAATGCCCTTCCCACCCACCTACTTGCTCTTTCCGCCAAAAACTTACACTCCGCAGACCCTTAAAAGCCAGATCGCATCGCAAGATCGCACTTTCCTCTCCATACAAGTTATGACCCATCCGTCACCACCCGACATGCTATCGCGATATCGGCGGTCGGCGGTCGCAAGCACCAAATGTCCACCTCAAACACCCCCCCGTTCCCCGCCGATGCGATATCGCAATCGCATCGGAGCTAGTTCATCGCATCACCTTCAGTGTCAGCGCCTCGCCATATCCATCTGTACCAGGGACCCACCACAACTGACGTCATTCGCCATACAGCCGACGTCAGCAGCCAGAAAGCCGAAACTTCGCATAGAAAGAAAAATCGCACTTCAGAGCTCCAGAATAAGAAACAGAGGCTGTTTTCGATGCGCGATTAACGCGAAGCGCTAATCGCGCATCGCTATGGGAAATAGGCCGTTTCGGGGAATCTTCGGGGAATATTTTGATTTCTTAGCCCGTTGTGCTCCGAAAAAGCCCGAAAATCGCTCGATCATGCCAAAGTGATCCGGTTTAAAGACAGCAGCAGATCAATGACAGAGTTTAAAGTGTATCAGATCAAATCATCAGGTATCAAGCGTGTCAAAGAGTATCAGTAGACGCCGGAAGCCATCAATGTAGCGGTAAAGAGTATCAGTAAAAATCTTGAGCAGCGGCCCGAAGCAGGAGAACATTTAATACCTTCCAGCAGATTCAAAGAAAGAGGGCGAAGCCACTTGAAGCCCTCAAATCATAATTATTGCACATTTAACTCACACGAGAGCAAAACTACAGTTCCCAAAGTGCAATCATTCCAGCAGCACCGCATCAAGCCCCCAAGGGCCACATTGTCACCTTTTCTGATTCAGCTTCCCCTAGCGCAGCCAAAAAGTTTTACTTGCATTTAATTCCAACAACACTTACATTTTTGAAAAGTTTTCTAGCAGACCTGTCTAGGTCAGTTGTCATGAATGTCTTTCCGATATTTTTCTTATAAATACCACCCTGAACAATGTTGTGAGGGGTTGGTTGGTTGGTAGTAGTTGGTTAGTTTCCTTCCCAGCATTTTCTCAGAGCAGAGACCCACACTGTAACTGTCATATTTTCCATAATCAAAGATTGCTGAAAGCATGGATTGCGAAACTACTTGATGTTTTCTCTTGGCCAAGGAATGATTACGGAATTCCTGTGCTTCTACATGATTCAATAAGTGTTTCTCTCCTCTGTTTACTTTTATGTTTGTTGCCACCTTTCCGCCTTCTAAATTGCAGGAAAAAATAATAGCTTAAGATTTGTTTCATTACACCTTAAGTTCAATTTCTGCATTTCTCGATGTTTTCGTCAGAAATAGCTATGAGCATGTATACTTAAATGATCTTGTTTATGTTGTTTCTTTCACATATGAATGCATGTTTAGGAATTCTTAATTGCTCCTAGATCCCATTCATCCATTTCTCCTCTTTTCAGCATGATGAATGATCTCCTTTGCCTTCATCCCTGATTTTCATTCCGTACTTTCAGCAGATTGATAATTGTATCCTGTGTGCTATCCCGCTCCATATTCCCTTATGACCAAGAAAACGCAAGCAAGCCTCAATCCATGACTCCATGCCCAATGGTTCGAAACTTATCACACCTTACCTTGCCTCTTTGTTCGAGAATCCTACCTTCCATCCAATCACAAAAAAAACTCCCTTGAAGCCAGAAAGCTAGCCTAAAATCATCAACAAAAGTTGAATCATAAAGAGAGAGCCCTCTCTGATTGCAGGTGGGCTAGAACTTGCAATACAAAGATTGGTTTGTGGTTACCTCGGCCGTATCCCTATAAGGAGCCTAGGGACAACCTGAGTGATAACAACACCTACACAAGTTACAACATATTTTAACATACCTGCAACATATTGTATCACATCTCCATCATCATCATAAGGCTAACACACAACTGCAACAAGTCATCCTCCAGTTCCTGCACCAGATTCTTGCACTAAGTCATGAACAAGAACATAAGCACCACTAACACATGAGGAACCATCGACTAGACACTACCATCATCTAACTATAAAGGTTGACATCATAAGGTTAACATCAATGGCAACACAATTAGATCAACTCCAACTCAACCAGCTGCAACCATGCTACAAGGATGGCATCAATAAAACAACTAGGCTACATAGGGTTGACATCAATGCCAACGTGAACTAGCTTCCATCATGAAACCGATACCAACATCATCTAATTGCAACCATTAACACCATAATGCCAAAAATATCCCCCCTTTTCATTGATGGAAACCACACAAAAACTTGAGACTAATCTCCTCTATCACTCACCCTTTGACATCAATGGAAAAGGGTCATCTCCATCTGATAAGGCAACAATAACTAAAGCACAAATACTAGAGCAATTGATCTCTACATCCATGGTTAAAGAATGATACATATCAAGAAATAACCATACTCTCTCTCATCAGTAGCAAGCAACATATGAACCAAGAAACATTTATAGCATCATATCCAACCAAACAACCTCTAGCAGGAACAACAATATGCATATGAGACAATCACACAAGCATCATAATAGAAAATATGACTAGCATCAAGTATATGACCTAATATGCACATGAGGCACCAACCAACACTCTCCATGGAAACCAGATTGCACCAACACCAATGGATGGCATCAACCTCTCTTCTCATATAATGAGGTCCAGAACCCCAACAATCAAAGCATAGCATGAGAAACACCATGAAATCCTCCAAGCGGACCATGATGCCAACAATGGATGGCTGAAATAAACAAGAGAAAATAGATGATCCCCTTGAACACTTTCCATCTGTAAAATCATCTCAAGGTTGTAGTGAACTACTTCCGCTGCAAACAATGTTTCCTTGCAAAAATAGAAGCACCATATGGACTAGGACTCTACATGACCATGACTGAGTGACATATACATTAATACATACATGGCTATAGCAATGACATAAGATACCTCATACATGACTATAATATGAACTCATGATTCATGACTAGAAGACCAAATGATTGATATCATACAAGTATGTGGCTTCATGAGAATTTACATATATTTTACAATGAATACATTATTTCTATAATCATCTCCTACGGACCAATGGCTGAAAAATATGACACATCATAGTTGGTACATCATCATTGTAAAAACATTGGTCAAAAATCCATGTAATAAAGTTAATAAAGGCAAACTAATAACCAAGGTCATGGGACACGTATTTCAAGCTAAATGTTGGGAAAAAAACATAGTGATGTGGATCACTTGTGATTAATTAATGGCTATGGAAATTGGCAAAGGAAATGGCAAAGGATTTGGAAAGGCATGAGACATTTATTGGCATTTTATTTATGAAAATAATGAAAAATAGGAGAAAAGGGAGGTGAAAGGTCACAGGTTGCATGTGAGGAGTAAAATTAAGGAAAATAATAGAAATTGACGAAAATAGAGGCCTCATTAATAAAAGGCTTCTGAGGATCAGTTTGTAGCTTTTTGTTAGTTCGGTGTTGGAGCTCTCATTTTCTACTCTCTCTCTCTCATACTCTTAGACACTTAGAGTTTCTTGGAGCACTCTTGGAGGAGTGAGGCATACTTGGATTTATAGCAAGAAGGAAAAGGAAGAGTAGGAAAGTGAAATAGGACATCAGGATTAACAACTACAATGGGTTTTACTTGCAGGTACCGAGTTGCATGTATTATTTCCTTGCTAATTTTGGCATGCATGGCACATGCATGTGGTTTCTTGGTTATGATCTGTCGATGACATGGAGGATTTCCTGGATTGACAATGGTTTTTCCTATCCTTTCCATTTCCTAGATAGCCATGGTGTTGTGGTTGTTGTTGTTGTTTGTTTGTTTGTTTTTTATTTTTTATTTTTTTTTT
>APFE030067627.1:773-13302 GCA_000404065.3 Pinus taeda | reverse complement strand
TTGGTTGTGTAGTCCTTACAATCTCCTAGGCTAAAAAGGAAATTGAGAAGGGTAACCTCAAACCACTTCAGCTCAGTAGCTAGCCCTACTGAGCATGAGAGGGATCTCTCTAAGTCTCTCATAAGTGATATGACTTTAAAGCAAATGAATTTTAGGTTATATATGTGCATTTGTTTGTTTGTTTGTGAAAATTTGAGTTTTAGGGTTTGTTGAACTTAGGGTTTGGAGCCACAAATAGGTCAAGGTTGTAGGAGTGCAACAGAAAATATGAGAAGGAGCTATATATCAGAAGCCATGGTGTATTTTTAATATTGTCAGTGTAGTATAGAGGAGAAAGTGTAGAAGAAACTAATGAGCATAAGTAATCATGTTTTTGTTAGCTTAGGAAGACATAAACATAACTATGAAAACTAGATAACAGAACTTGAAAAACAAGAATTCTTTGTATTTCACTGTAACGCATCCATAGAAAGAAAGATATAATGTAGACAAAGATGTTTAAACCATTATAAAAATAGTAGAATGAAGTAAAAGCAACATAAACTCACTAGGCTAGAGTTCATTGAAAATAGATGCAACCTCTCTCTGTATTATCTGAAAATATGATTACATGCAAGCTTCCTTCACAAAAAGTTCAGCCCTTCTCTCTGAAAAGAAATGATACATATAGAATCTATTATGCCACTTGCCCACCTTCAGGAGTCGAATTCCTTGGTGGAGGAACTGACTCCAAGATTCTCTCAACCAACATGTGAGAGTGAGAAGGGGAAACTCAAACACTTCATGGAGAGTTTGTTTAGGAGGTTGCTTCTTTTATGAGGCCTAATAAACATAAAAAACAACCTATGATGTACATTTATTCATGCCTACATCACATAGCCTCAAAATGAGTGCCATTACATAGAGAATCTTGACTTTGACTGAGTCAAAATAGAAACTAGAAATTTACACAGTGAAAGTTTCCAATTAAAACACAGAAAATTGCAGAAGCGTAGCGCCGACTTTGAGCTAATTTTGTAGTGCCTTCCAAGGGTCAGAATGAAACACTAAGAGAATGGTCAACTATCCCTTCAAGTCAATTCTAGAATAGTTTGAAGTTTTGAATTTGTACCATGGGAAGGCCTTCAATTATCCATTCGCCCAAGGTCAATCCCTGTGCGCAACGCTTGTCAAAAAATGGTCCAAAATGCTAGTTTGTTGCCACGTTTTTGCACTTTTCTCCAAAAATGAGCCACCTTTGTGAAATATGAGCAAATGGGTTTTTAGAGGATGGCAAGATATTTCCAAAAATACAAAATTTTCCTCAAATGGAGGCCTGAGGAAAAATAGCAACGCCAAGGCGTTGCACTTTCGGAGCAGCTGATTTTCTGAACTTAGCCCAAAAATTCTCCAAAAACATAAAGTTCTCAGAATTTTCTCAAAATTGGATGGAAGGTGTAAAATTATTTATGTTAAACTTTCATAGGTGCTTCAGCAAGCATCTCCAAGTTTCCCTCATCCTTTTGGTATTTTTTTATCTTCTTTAAGCTTGTTTTCAAGCTACTTAACCTTGACATTGGCAATCATGTTTTGAGTCTGGTAGTGGTGCGTCATATGTTTGAGCAACTGATTACCTCTGTTTGCCTTCTCAAGGAGCTTCTCAAAGTTGTCATTCACCCTATTGAGCCAATACTCCTTGTCTTGATTGACCTCAAGAGAAATTCTATCTTCTAGGTCCATGTCTTCATTCAATAGGATGTGTTTTTCTTCTTCTTGCAAATCTTCCTTGAGGCCCTTTGTTCTTGGCCTTTTCCTCTTTCCTTTCCCTTTTGATCCTTCAGGCTCAATTGATTCTATGATTTCTTCTCCTTTGCCAACCTTCTGCAATAACTTGGCTTGTTCTTTTTCCATGATCAATTCCTTTGCTTTGAGCTGACTATTCTCCTGTTCAAGGAATGAAATGACATATTTTTGTCTTTCCATATTGATTGTAATCTCCTTTATTTTATAGTATTTATCTCTGATTGTTTGTTTCATGTTTGAAGTCTAATCCTCTGCCTCTGAATCAACTAGCTCAAATTCATGCTCAACTATGTCTTTATCTTTCACTACCGGTCCCTACTTTGTTGATGAAGAAGGCTTGGCCCCTTTCTCTCCATGAGAAGAAAACACAAGCCTCTGTCCTCTCTTGTACACTTTAGTCACCTCAGGCTTAGGTACTTGAGTTTTCTCCACTGATTTTCTAGAGGACCCCACCTCCATTTGTTGTTTTGGCACACTAGAACACTGAGGTGCTACATTGGCTTCATGTCATTTCAAGTCTGTTTCCAAGAAGGCTTCCCAAGCCATACCTTTCTTTGCAAGCTAGTGAAGGACAATATTTTTTATTAGATTGTGATGAAACAAGCTTGGGGAGGCCTCTTTGTTCTTCACTTGTATCTTTTCCGACATTTTGGAAATGCTCCTGGATAGGTAGTTACACATGTTGAGTGGCTTTTGGGAGGTGAAATGCGTCAGGAGACGAATATGATAAGCATACAACCTGGAGAATATTCCTTCACATGTAAATAACTTCATGATAATCTTCATCAAAGGGGCATATTTCTCCAATAAGTATTTGAAAGGCATAATGTGAGCATGTTTTTCCTTGTATGGTGTTTTTAAGGAAGGCTTGTAGTATTCAAGATCTAGGCTCATTCCTTTGAAACAATATTCACCATTTTCCGGTAACCCTGTTGCAAGTGAGATGGAAGCCACTAAAAAAATGAACTCAACACCAACGATGACAACATTTCACCCTTCAACTGAGTTTCAACCCAATCTATTAATTGTTAATGAAAACCCACCTCACTCACTCTTTTGCAAAACCCCAAGCAATGTACATCCTCGAAGCAATGTTTGATGAAAGGATAGGAGTTGATTTCATTACAATTTTATGGCTCATATATGAGGATATTCCCTCCCTTATGATTTATTTTCCTCTTTGGTGAAGATTCTACCTCCATGATGACAAAAAACCCTACCAGCAGGCAATGAAAAATAAAGT
Source organism: Pinus taeda (assembly GCA_000404065.3). Classification (NCBI taxonomy): domain Eukaryota; kingdom Viridiplantae; phylum Streptophyta; class Pinopsida; order Pinales; family Pinaceae; genus Pinus; species Pinus taeda. Next base: position 10,277 of record APFE030067627.1, on the reverse strand, counting down.
GTGAGGTATGAATGGAAATGAAGTGATGTGAAGGTGGATTTTGACAAAATTATAGAGGAGGTTTGAAAAAGGTGGATATGAAATTTGGAAGATGATGAAAATGAGTGAAGGAATAGTGGAAGATTGATCTGCTTGCAAGGAGGAAAAACAGGGTTTGTAATGAAAAATGCCCAAAAACCTCTAGGAATGAACTAGGGTTTTACTTTTTGAGGGGTAAAAATTTGTTTTGAGGTGGATTGAATGGTTAAAATGGTTTATTAAACATGTATGCAAGTGCAGGACAACATTTTACATGTTTTAGAAACCAAAAATAAAAATGGCCATTCCCTATCGTTTCCGATGAAAAATTTCACTACAAACCCTAATTTGAAGTATCATTGGCATGAGATGTTTTTGAAAATAAAATGAGGGATAATGATGGTGTACTTAATTGTCTCTTGGCTTAGAAGTCAATGAAATTAATCTTGCAAGCTAAAAATTGAAATTTGGGAGAGTTTTGGGTGAATTTTGGGCACTCTATCCTGAGTGCAGTGCTTTGTTCCTTAGCGCAGTGCCTGTGCTCTGAGCACAATGCTTTGTTCCTGAGTGTAGCGCCTCAAGAATTTTTCCAAATTTTCCTAAGAAACCGATTTTTTTACTCTCTTGGATAGGATAGCTCGATACTCAAGAGTGAATAGGTGGTAAAGGAACCAAGTTTGGGGGCTTTTGAGTTTATATAGGGAAAATTATTTCTCTTTTTAAAAAAGAAATGGGACCCACCATCCTTTAAAAATTGATTTTTCACTTACAAAAACAATGTTACCTTTACCACTGAAAACCTGAGCTACCTTTTACTTTCCTAAGTCCTGGAAATCCTTCTTATGGAACTTTTTGAACATGAAAACATGATGAATGTGTGAAAATTCAAAATCAATACCCAAGGTTTTCTTGTCATGCTACATTCACTGCTGGATTTGTTCATGAAAATGATGGACCTTGGAAACCCTAGCGACCTAATGAATGACCTGAGACTAAATGGAATGATGATGATGAATTACATGTTTTTATTATGACACATCCATAAAAGTGTGATAGGTGACCAACATGAGTGAAATTCCAAAAGATTGACCTCATCTCTAGACTAACCAAACAGTGACCAAATTTTGTTGTGTAAACCTAGTGACATAAAAAATTTGATTTTGATAGTCTTGAAAAGCATAGTAAAAGCACATTTGATCTTGGTGACAAGCTAACAAGACTGACACTAGCAGGTTGGACAAACAATCTGGAGCCTGACAACAACTGCGGGTTGAGTTACTAGTTCTGGAAGCCTTGGTTGGAACAAACACTATAGAGACGTGGACAACTTGGGTAGAGACCGATCTAGTGTAAGAATGTGAGGTAGACTAAATGGTTGAGGTTTGAGGTGTCTTGGCCTCTGGAAGCCTTGGTTTGGTTTTGTTTTATTTTTTTATTGATATCCCACATTCACGCTTGGAATATGGTGCAGGGGTGATTGGCTGAAGGAGAGATTTGGTTCAACCCAATCTATGGTTAGGTGGTACGTGCAAGTCCCTGACTTGTTTGGATTTTCATATGTTAATAAGAGCTCCTTTTCCTTGGTATTTTCATGAGTAAATTTGCTTCACATTATTTGGCTTTAATGGTTGTTTCCTCATTGATATATCTCTGGTTATTTGTTGGTTATAAGTATGTTTTATGACAGTTATGATGTATGGATCTCATCATGTTTTGGTTAGTATATGAAATGTTAATGGATGAATAACATAATAGATAACAATGCAGCTATTGTGAGGCAGTATCAGTCCTCTTTGATGATTCTCAAATAAGTATGAGACCCCTATGCTTAGATCTGTTGTTGTGACCTATAGATTTGATGTTTATGATATGTTTGATGAAATTCTTGTCATGGATAGTAGGGGTGACATCAAGTATTTTTTCAAGTGTTTACATTAGTACCCTTGTTTCTATATTATTTTTCATTTTTGGAAGTTTCATGAAGTTTCGGGAAATGGCTTGAGTCCTAACCTTGAAAAAGTGGCATAGAATATGGGTCACTGACACTGAACTACCTGAGAAAGGCCACAATCACATGGATTCCTTGTTGTGGGAGTGATTTTAGGGCCCCAGTCACATGCATGCCTTTTCATGGGAGTGATTGAGGCTATAGGGTAGTGAAAAAGTGAGTTATTTAAGGGGGTGGACACCTGAAGGGGTTGAGGGGATCCTGAATATTCTATAGCTTTTGAGGAAAGTCAAATTGGTCTTGTCATGTCGATTCCACTTCCTTAACTGTACATGGGGAGTTGAATAATATCATAGTAACTCTTAGTCACATGTTTATCCTGGTGGATCGGTTAGCTTGGGTAAATGTTGGAAGAGAGTGTTAAAGAGTGGTATCAAAGAATGGTTCCTTTCTCCTTGGGTGATTTCTAGTTTTTTTCTCCTTGGGTGGATGTGTTGTCATATGTACATGTGGGTTGAATATATGTCCTTGTGATTTTGGTCTATGTGCTTGTTGTGTATGCATGGAAGTGGTTGTGGTTTCCATTATGATGTCATGCAGAAGTTGATGATGTCATTGTTAATATGTGTTGTCATGAATATAGGTCGATTGTGTATATTTGTTATGCATAGTACCTAGTCGATGTTATAATCATGGCATTATTCATGGTAACTAGAGATGATGTCTATACACTGTGATGATTGTGATTATACATGTATTGTGCTAATCTGGTTGATCTTGAAAATAAGATATCCTCCTTGAAATAAACTGAGGTACGTTGGTTTGTTTATAATTTGGTTTAGCTAAAATGATATACCTTGCAGGAATAGAATATTAAACATGACTAGAAAGATGGTAGACTACAGCTCATGAGATTCTCCCTATAGATAATATGAGAAGCATAGTGATGAGTACTCCCCTCACATAGAAGAACTATGAGAAGTTTGATGGTAGAAATAAGGATTTGCAGAGAAGATAATGTCTGAATCATTAAATCTCAAGAGAGACTTGCTAGGGCATAGGAGAAACAAGCAGAGGTCAATGTGGTGATTCTTTAGAGCTTGTCATACTTACAAAGACATGGAACACTTAGAATTAGTTAGGGATAGGAGTATAGGACTAATGGAGCATATGCTAATAGGTCACATGGTGGGCACACGTTGGATAGAGATGACACAGTTAGAGATGGAAGATTCTTGGATACACCTGATAGACGAGGAAAGGGACGTGGGAACTATTCTAGTTCTGGTTCAGACAAATATCATGGTCATCATCATTATCATCCTTACAGGAGGAGTGATAGGCAATATTTTCCAAATGAGTTCAAGAAAGAAAAGCCACCTAAATTTGATGGAGAAATAAATAAGTCATAGGATGTCAAAACATGGTTGCTTGGTATGAATAAGTTCTTCAAGTGGCATGATTACTCAACGGACATGAAGGCCAAAATAACCACATTTAGTCTAAAAGGTAAAGTATAAATGTGGTCTGAAGATGTAAAGAATGTCAGAGGTATTCATGAAGAGGAGTTGACTTGTATGAATTTGAGAGACTTTTCAAGAAGAAGTATTTATGAGAGAGATATTATGATGACAGGGAAAAATATTTCTCTGAGATGAAGATGGGATCTATGACTGATGAGGAGACGTTAGCAAATTTTTGGAGTTGTTGAGATATGTACCTTTCCTCAAGGAGGAGAAGGCCAAGATTCAGAGGTTCATTAGTGGGTTTTCAGTAGCATTCAAGGAAAGGATTGAGTTCGATGAGACTAAATAATTGGAGGAAACCGTTAGGAATCTAAAGCATTGTTATGAGTAATCAAAGTGTTGATCTAAGACTAATAAGGACTATAAAGGTAATGATAAGAATAAAGAAAAATGGGATAAGTAGTGAACAAGACCTTAGGACAGAGGAAACAAAGAAAATCCATTACCACCTAAGAAGTTCAATGCATTCGATAAAGGTCAGAGATTTCAACCTGAGGAGAAGAAAAATGGTGATGAGAGGAAACATTTATAGTGTTGGGCTTGTAGTGGAAACCATCATAGAAGATATTTTATACAACCAATTGCGTGTTATACTGTATATCTACAGTGTTGAGGAGGCACAAATAGTGGGGGATGTTGGACAGAGTATTCCTCGGATTTATGCAGCACTGGATAACAGGTAGGAAAATCACCAGGCTTCTATTATCGATATGGACGGTAATATTTGTGATCAAGCTATTTCTATTTTGATTGACCCTAGATCTAATTATAGTTATGTTAATATTGACCTGGTGGATAAGTATGGTTTGAATAAAGAAGGGCATGCAAAGCCTTGGTTAGTGTAGTTGGCTATAGGTACTAATAAGAGAGTTCAACATTGGGCAAGAGCTTGTGCATTTGAGTTGAATTTTATGCCTACATCAACACAATTGAATGTATTGTTGGGCGTGGAGCTTGATTATCTTCTTTATTCAAAGGTATCACCGCATTGGACCCCAGTTCGTAATGGGGTAGCAACAATAGGTTATACAGTGATAGCCAGAGTGCCATACATCTTGCAAAGAACTCTACATTTCATTCCAAGACTAAACATATACAACTCAGGTACCATTTCATACGGTCATTGTTGGAAGATGGACAATTGAAGCTGGAAACCCCTCACTATATATGAGGGAATTGTATTGCGACTATGTAGATGTGTATTCTGAGCGAGAAAGAGAGAGGAGATTGTGTGAGAGCGAAGAAGTAATTACAATGGATTTGCTATAGGTTGTATCTCATCATTTTACTGGATAGTATAAAAGGAAGGACTGGATGTTTCTCATCGATGTAGCCCAAATTGGGTGAAACACGTATATCTATGTCTCTCTTGTTTTATGTGTTTTATGTGTTCATATTTCTGCAATATTTTATGTGTTCCATTGCTATGTAATATATAATTTTCTAACAACTGGTATCAGAGTCGAAGATCTATCTGGTTGATAAACTCGCAATAGAGAAGGGTTCCTGGTTCGAGTGGGAGGAATGGCAGAAGATGGTAGGTTAAGGGTCAAAACATTTAACATTCAAAACTACCAGCTGTAGAAGATGCAGATGGAAGATTATTTATACCTACCATTGAGCGGAAATACAAAGAAGCCGACAAATATGAAAGACACAGAATGGGATATTCTTGACATAAAGGCGCTTGGAACAATACGGCTAGGCCTAGTGGCGTCAGTAGCCTTTAATATTTCAAAGGAAATGATGACAAAGGGTTTAATGTCGGCATTGGCCAAATTACACGAAAACCCTCAGCCTCAAATAAGGTATTTATTATGAAGTGTTTATTTAATATGAATATGTCAGAAGGTGGATTTGTTGCTGATCATTTAAATGAATTTAATACAGTTACTAGTCAATTAAGTTCTGTAGGGTAACTTTTGATGATGAAGTTCGGGCTCTGTTATTTCTATGCTTATTTCTAGAAATTTGGAATGGTTTAGTTATGGCCATTAGAAACTTTGTCTCTAGATCTAGTACTTTGAAGTTTGATGATGTTGTCAGTGCAATCCTTAGAGAGGAAATGCGACGGAAAAGCTTCAATAAGACATCAAGTAATTCTTTGACTGCAGATACTAGGGGAAGAAAAAGGCAAAGAGGAAAGAGCAGAGGATATCGTAAAAAGTCAAGAAAAGGTAGATCCAAGTCTAGATTGGGGATAGTGTGATGGAAATGTGGGAAGAAAGGACACCTGAAGAAAGACTACAAGTCTTGGAAGGGAAAAGAAGTAGACGCACAACGAGAAAACAATCATGAAGCGAATGTGACAAGTGATGTGCTGCAAGATACTTCGATTTTTTCATTAGAAAATATTATTGATGCCTGGGTGGTAGATTCAGGGGCCTCATTCCATGCCACACATGATAGGAAACATTTTCATGATTATGTTCAAGGAGATTTTGGACAGGTTCGATTGGGAGATGATACACCCTGTAAAATCATTGGAATGGGTACAGTTTTCATAAAATAGCAGAATGTAAATAAATGGTTGTTGAAGGAGATAAGGCATGTTCCATATCTGAATAAAAATATAATTTCAACAGGGCAAATGGGAGGTGAAGGCTATGTAACTAATTTTATAGATAAAAAATGGATGGTCACAAAAGGAGCCCTAGTAATAGAAAAAGGAGAAAAGGTTGGTACATTGTATTTATACACTGTATTTATAATTCTGTTATTTCTTTAACCTCTATAGGAGAATATATGACATTGTGGCATCATATGTTAGGGCACATGAGTGAGAAGGGGATGCAAATTCTTCACTCAAGAAATTTGTTGACAGGTTTGAAGCATGTTTATTTGGAATTCTGTGAGAGTTGTGTTTATGCAAAACAAAAGAGAGTCAGGTTCCTCAGAGTTGGGAAAGAAAAGAGGAGCGAAAAATTAGAGCTTGTGAATACAAATGTATGGGGACCTTCTGAGGTATAATGTCTCGGTGTCTCTCGTTATTATGTTATTTTTATTGATGATGCAACCAAAAAAACCTGAATTTATTGTATTCAAAATAAATCAGATGTATTTGATACTTTCAATAAATGGAAAGATTTGGTTGAAAATGAGACAAGAAAAAGGTTGAAGTGTCTTAGATCAGACACTAGAGGAGAATATTGCAACAAAGAGTTTGATAGGTACTGTCCAAAGAATGGAATTTGCATAGAGAAGGCAGTTCTAGGAACACCACAAGAAAATGGTGTGTCAGAAAGGATGAACATGACAATCATGGAGTGTGCAAGGTTCATGAGATTGCATACAAGATTTCCTTTACAATTTTGGGTAGATGGTGTAGATATTGTTGTTTATCTAATAAATAGAGGGCCTTCAAGTTCCTTGGATGGCAGTATTCTAGAGGCATGGATAGGTAAAAAGGTAAACTACTCATTTTTAAATAATTTTGGTTGTGAATCCTTTTTCCACATTAATAAAGAAAATAGAACAAAGCTTGAGGAAAAATCAAAGAAATGTACTTTTATTGGATATGGAATTAATGCTTTGTGTTATCGATTTTATGATTATGAAAAACAAAAAATCATTAGGAGCAGAGATGTGATATTCAATGAAAAGGTTTCGTATAAGGAGTAGATGCAAGAAAAGAAATATGAAAAAGAAAATAGAGAATACACAGTGCTTGATGAGATCATAGAAAAAGTGAAGGTGTCTGAAAATCATAATGATTAACAACTGGAACAACAACATGCACCTCAAACACATGAAGTGGTGTTAGAAGATATACCAGGATAGGTAGACCCCCTGAATGATACTCTCCTTCATTATATTATGTATTGTTGACTGATTCTGGTGAACCAGAATGTTATGAAGAAGCAGTGCAGGTAGAAACCAAGAAGAAGTGGGAGCAAGCCATGAAAGAAGAGATGGACTCCTTAGTACATAACCAAACTTGGGACTTAGTCAGGTTTCCTGCAAGTAAAACAATATTACAGTATAAATGGGTTTACGGGTCGAAGGAAGAAGATGTAGATAGAAAAAGTTATAAAGCTATACTTGTGGTGAAAGGGTTTGCAAAGAAAAAGGGTAATGACTTGCTAAGATATTTTCTCCTGTTGTTAAAATACTTCAATCATAACTATTTTAAGTCTAGTAGTAGCTGAAGCTTTTCATCTCGAGAAGCTAGATGTAAAGACAACCTTTCTCCATGGGATTTGGAGGAAGAGATATATATCCAGCAACCATGAGGATATGAGGTCAAAGGGAAGGAGAAACTAGTGTGCAGGTTGAAGAAGATATTGTATGGATTAAAAAAGGCTCCAAGGTAGTGGTATCTTAATTTTGATAGGTTTATGTCTAAACAAGGTTACACTAGATGTCACTCTGATCATTGTGTTTATCTCAAAAGGAAAAATGATGGAAGCTATAATATATTATTATTGTATGTAGATGACATGCTTGTTGTAGGTTCTAACATGCAGGAAATAAATGTGCTCAAAATAAAATTGGAAAACTCATTTGCAATGAAGGATTTGGGTGCTGCAAAACAAATCCTTGGTATGAGAATAACTAGAGTCAAGAAGAATCGAAAATTAACATTCTCTCAGAGTGAGTACATACAAAAGGTGTTGAAAAGATTTAATATGAAAAATGAAAAACGAGTTAGTATACCTCTGGCTATCTATTTCAAACTAAGTAAGGAGGTGTGTCCCAAGACTCAGCAAGGAATGGCTTATATGTCTAAAGTTCCATATGCATCAATATTTGGAAGCTTAATGTATGCAATGGTCTGCACAAGGCCTGATATTGCACATGCAATGGGAGTTATAAGTAGGTACATGAATAATCCAAGAAAAGAACATTGGATGACAATGAGGTGGATTCTCAGGTATTTGAGAGGTACCACAAATGAAGCATTATGCTTTGGTGGTTCAAACATTTCTCTATAGGGATATGTTGATGCACATATGGAAGGTGATATAGATAACAGGAGGAGTTCCATAGGGTATGTGTTTATTATAGGTGGAACAACTGTTAGTTGGGTTTCAAAACTGCAACGTGTTGTTGCACTCTCAATGACAAAAGAAGAGTATGTTGCTGCTACATAGGCTAGTAAAGAAATGATTTGGTTACAAAGGTTTTTGGATGAATTGGGTAAGAAGAAGGATTTAGGCAGGTTATACAATGAGATCTAGAGTTCCATACATCTTGCAGAGAATTCTGCATTTCATTCCAAGACTAAACATATACAACTCAAGTACCATTTCATATGGCGAGTGTTGGAAGATGGACAGTTGAAGTTGGAAAAGGTACATAATAGATAGAATCTTTCAGATATGATAACAAAGGTTTTAACCAAGGAGAAACTGAGATTCTTCTCGGTTTCAATTGGTCTTCAAGTATGATGATGAAGATGAGAAAAAACCAAGTCCAAAGTGGAGTCATTGTCCAGAAAATGAAGCAACGGTGGAGTTGCTATAATCAGTATCCAAGTGGGAGATTGTTAGTGTGGAGCCTAATTATATTATTTAGTCAAAGGTATCGCTGCATTGGATCCCAGTTCGTAATGGGGAGGAAATGCCACCCATTTAATATCACCGCCATGGGGGTCTAGGGGGCGCGATGATGATTCTTTAGAGCCCCTGTTGGTAGGGGATCGAGGGTAGTGTTAACACCCAGGTTGTTCCCTATGACTCCCAAGGGAATACGGCCGGGGTAACCACTAACCAATCTTTGGACTACAGCTTCTAGCCCAGCTGCAGTCAGAGAGGGCTCTCTCTGTAAGGTTTGTCACTGTTTTTAGTGAAATTTTAGGCTAGTTATGAAGTGAATGTTTGATTGTTTTTATGTTTGGTTGGGAGGATGCTTCTGATAGTTTAGAGTCTGTCTGCAGGTAAAACTAATCCATTGGGCAAATGGGGTCTTTGGCTGTTGCTTCCTTGAGATCCTGGCTTAAGTGCAGCTGGAATTACTGGGCCTGTGTGTATTTCATAAAACAAACTGTGATTTGAGAGAGTGGAATGGAAA